>JASEVX010000022.1:2795280-2821287 GCA_031761405.1 Serripes groenlandicus
TTATATTTTGGTCTGAATGTATATTGTACAATAACCTCAGTGGGTGGGTTTCAGCGTGGCGTGAGGCTCATCAATAATTCATAATTCAGTATCGACCACTATAGAGATACATGTACATGTATTGACCAATAGACAGATACATGTTTTGACCAATAGAGAGATACATGCATTGACCAATATAGAGATACATTTATTGACCAATATACAGGTACATGTATTGACCAATATACAGATATATGTATTAACCAATATACAGATACAAGTATTGACCCATATACAGATACAAGTATTGACCAATATACAAATACATGTATTGACCAATATACAGATACAAGTATTGATCAATATACAAATACATGTATTAACCAATATACAGATACAAATATTGACCAATATACAACTACAAGTATTAACCAATATAATACAGATACAAGTATTGACCAATATACAAATACATGTATTAACCAATATACAAATACATGTATTAACCAATATACAAATACATGTATTAAATAATTAACCAATATTCAGGTACATGTATTAACCAATATACAGATACAAGTATTAACCAATATTCAGATACATGTATTAACCAATATACAAATACAAGTATTAACCAATATAATACAGATACAAGTATTGACCAATATACAAATACATGTATTAACCAATATACAAATACATGTATTAACCAATATACAAATACATGTATTGACCAATATACAAATACACGTATTAACCAATATACAGATACAAGTATTAACCAATATACAGATACAAGTATTGACCAATATACAAATACATGTATTAACCAATATTCAGATACATGTATTAACCAATATACAAATACAAGTATTAACCAATATAATACAGATACAAATATTGACCAATATACAAATACATGTATTAACCAATATACAAATACATGTATTAACCAATATTCAGATACATGTATTAACCAATATACAAATACATGTATTAACCAATATACAAATACATGTATTAACCAATATACAAATACATGTATTGACCAATATACAAATACATGTATTAACCAATATACAGATACAAGTATTAACCAATATACAGATACAAGTATTGACCAATATACAAATACATGTATTAACCAATATACAAATACATGTATTAACCAATATTCAGATACTTGTATTAACCAATATACAGATACATGTATTAACCAATATTCAGATACATGTATTAACCAATATGATACAGATACAAGTATTAACCAATATACAAATACATTTATTAACCAATATACAAATACATGTATTAACCAATATACAGATGTATTAACCAATATTCAGATACATGTATTAACCAATATGATACAGATACAAGTATTAACCAATATACAAATACATGTATTAACCAATATACAAATACATGTATTAACCAATATACAGATGTATTAATCAATATACAGATACATGTATATACCAATAAAATACATGCATTGACTAATATACAGATAGAAGTATTGACCAATATACAAATACATGTATTAACCAATATACAGATACAAGTATTGATCAATATACAAATACATGCATTGACCAATATACAGATAGAAGTATTGACCAATATACAAATACATGTATTAACCAATATACAGATACAAGTATTGATCAATATACAAATACATGTATTGACCAATATACAGATACAAGTATTGACCAATATACAAATACATGTATTAACCAATATACTGATACAAGTATTGATCAATATACAGATGCATGTATTGACCAATATACAGATGTATTAACCAATATACAGATACATGTATATACCAATCAGATACATGCATTGACCAATATACAGATAGAAGTATTGACCAATATACAAATACATGTATTAACCAATATACGGATACAAGTATTGATCAATATACAAATACATGTTTTAACCAATATACAGATACATGTATTGACCAATATACAGATACATGTATTGACCAATAAGATACATGTATTGGCCAATATACAGATACAAGTATTGACCAATATACATATACAAGTATTGACCAATATACAGATACATGTATTAACCAATATGAAGATACAAGTATTGACCAATATACAGATACATGTATTGACCAATATACAGATACAAGTATTGACCAATATACATATACATGTATTGACCAATATACATATACATGTATTGACCAATATTCAGATACATGTATATGATGTAGGAACATCTATGGCGTATTTTCTAGTCATGTGACTCCGAATAACACCGGGTACTTTTTCCGTCTGTCCGTCTGTTTTTCGTTCAAGGGTTACGTTATCCTAAAAGGCAGTATGTCAGGTGTCTTGTAAAATATTTGAGCATGGAACATATGTACTATAAACCAAAATATAAAACTATTTGACCAAAGAAATGAAAAAAAAAAATAGTTATATAATTTATAATTATTCTTAAAAGTATTGTCCATGAGCCCATCCATTGGAAGGGTACGAATTGGCTTTGTTGAACAGTGTGTGCGAATTGGTTTTTTTGAACAGTGTGTACGAATTGGCTATGTTGAACAGTGTGTACGAATTGGCTTTGTTGAACAGTGTGTGCGAATTGGCTTTGTTGAACAGTGTGTGCGAATTGGCTTTGTTGAACAGTGTGTACGAATTGGCTTTGTTGAACAGTGTGTACGAATTGGCTTTGTTGAACAGTGTGTGCGAATTGGCTTTGTTGAACAGTGTGTGCGAATTGGCATTGTTGAACAGTGTGTACGAATTGGCTTTGTTGAACAGTGTGTACGAATTGGCTTTGTTGAACAGTGTGTGCGAATTGGCTTTGTTGAACAGTGTGTGCGAATTGGCTTTGTTGAACAGTGTGTGCGAATTGGCTTTGTTGAACAGTGTGTACGAATTGGCTTTGTTGAACAGTGTGTGCGAATTGGCTTTGTTGAACAGTGTGTGCGAATTGGCTTTGTTGAACAGTGTGTACGAATTGGCTTTGTTGAACAGTGTGTACGAAATGGCTTTGTTGAACAGTGTGTACGAAATGGCTTTGTTGAACAGTGTGTACGAATTGGCTTTGTTGAACAGTGTGTGCGAATTGACTTTGTTGAATAGTGTGTGCGAATTGGCTTTGTTGAACAGTTTGTACTAATTGGCTTTGTTGAACAGTGTGTACGAATTGGCTTTGTTGAACAGTGTGTGCGAATTGGCTTTGTTGAACAGTGTGTGCGAATTGGCTTTGTTGAACAGTTTGTACTAATTGGCTTTGATGAACAGTGTGTGCGAATTGGCTTCATTGAACAGTGTGTGGGAATTGGCTTCATTGAACAGTGTGTACGAATTGGCTTTGTTGAACAGAGTGTGCGAATTGGCTTTGTTGAACAGTGTGTACGAATTGGCTTTGTTGAACAGTGTGTACGAAATGGCTTTGTTGAACAGTGTGTGCGAATTGGCTTTGTTGAACAGTGTGTACGAAATGGCTTTGTTGAACAGTGTGTACGAAATGGCTTTTTTGAACAGTGTGTGCGAATTGGCTTTGTTGAACAGTGTGTACGAATTGGCTTTGTTGAACAGTGTGTACGAAATGGCTTCATTGAACAGTGTGTGCGAATTGGCTTTGTTAAACAGTGTGTACGAATTGGCTTTGTTGAACAGTGTGTACGAAATGGCTTTGTTGAACAGTGTGTACGAAATGGCTTTGTTGAACAGTGTGTGCGAATTGGCTTTTTTGAACAGTGTGTGCGAATTGGCTGTGTTGAACAGTGTGTACGAATTGGCTTTGTTGAACAGTGTGTACGAAATGGCTTTGTTGAACAGTGTGTACGAATTGGCTTTGTTGAACAGTGTGTACGAATTGGCTTTGTTGAACAGTGTGTGCAGATCAGCCCGCCATGCGTCCGCCGATAAATACACTGTTCAAATATGAATTACTTGAGAGTGTTTGCAGTTTCTGCTAACTTGTCTAGAATCTGATGATGGACGGGTTCATAAGATTCGTATTTTTTGTATACCAAATAACGCATCTATCCCATGTCGCCATTATATGAACAGAATGTAAAATACTACTGTCTGACTAACATCGACACTGACATGGTCACCATCGCCACAGGGTTTCAACAAAAACTTGAACATTTATTGAGCAGCTTTTACTATATATTGCTCTACAAAGGGCTAACGGTCTATGTGAAAAAGCAGCCAGATGCTTACAGTTAAGTGTGAAGTACTGGTGTGAACTGGCCGCCGCGATATGACTGAAAGATTGTTGGAAACGGCGTTAAACCACAATCAATCAAATATATTGATATACAAGTAACGAAATAAGTAGACCAACATTAGGCTGGCTGTATGAATGTAAGGACCGATCTTGGTTTATATTGTTCATAAATGTTGTAATTAAAAGAAGTGCAATGCGACATACGTAAAGGCTGTTTAACCATTCCACCTAACAAATAAATCTGCAGCAGACGACTTTTAACACCTATGCAAACATGGAGAAAACTCTATAAATGGGAATATAATTAATAAATAGAGTTGAAAACATTGTAACAAACGGGAAAATTGCTCACAATGAGTAATTCCTCCTGCTGCCGCAATGTTATCAATAGTAGTCTGCTACAGATGCGTCAAAATACGTCTGCAAGAGTTAAAGTGTTAAAGACGCAAGCAGCAGGAGCAGGGGGATAACAGTTCTCTTCCCCACATACGACAATTCTGCAGCAGACGACTTTAAACATATTTTGTCAAAAAATAGAAAATCTCTATAATTAAATGGATAACCTATGACTAAAAGTGGAAAACATTGTGGCAAAAGAAGAAATTGCTCGTTTTGAGCAATTTTTTCTTTTGTCACTATGTTTTCAAAAAGTCGTCTGCTGCAGAGGTGCCAGAAAGCGTCTATATGAGGGAAATGGTTAAACAAGGTACTCTACTGGGAGACGGTCTGTTTCTCGAAAGCACTCTAGGTGTGGTATCATGTCTTCAAGGTTTTATTCATAAAATAATTAAGCGAAAAGCCTCATTCGTTAGTTTTTAATGACAATAATTACGATCATGTTTTCCCGGTTAAAATCATTATTCAATGGCGGTCAGGGACAGTTCTGATCAGAATGCACACAGGCGGAGGCTGATCTGGATTTTGTTCTTAACGCAAATCTACGAAGGTAATTTCTGGTGTGTTTATTAAGGCATGTTTTTTTTTACAGAAATATATATATATGAAATGAGTGAAACCAGCACAATCATGAAATGAGTGAAACCAGTACAATCATGAAATGAGTGAAACCAGTACAATCATGAAATGAGTGAAACCAGTACAATCATGAAATGAGCAAAACTAGTACAATTATGAAATGAGCGAAACCAGTACAATCATGAAATGAGTGAAACCAGCACAATTATGAAATGAGCGAAACCAGTACAATCATGAAATGAGTTAAACCAGGGGGGGGGGGTGGGGGGGGGGGGGGCTACACTTCTACCTGTTTGTCCTAAGTTATGTATATGGCTCTTCTAAATGTATACGAACAGTGAAGTTGTGTTAGTGCATATACACAGGACTGCCCGAGTCTCCACAGATACAACTACGCCCCCTTTCGATAGACGTGTCCCAGTACTTTCAGTTCTAACCTTTCGCTTTTCAGTGAAATCGATATTCCATCTAAATCTAAACCCAGTCCGCTTTTCACAATAATTTACCCGTAGAATATACAGTTGACCTTTTGTGAACCTTAGTATATATACTACCTTAGTGAGCTAAGACAAAGACATCTCCTGTGTAAATTTGACGCTAAATCTCGGCGACAAAAATAAATATTGTGTGATAGTTAAGTCATTATCTATATGCAGATCAAACATGAAACCAACATACAGAACAATTGTCGGTCACATTGAAGGCTGATAGTCAAGGAGTTCCGAGTTCGAAATCCGATTCGGACAACATTCTTTCCTGTCATTCGTCTTCCGCTACTGAACTTAACAGTCTACGTAGGAAGGTTGTCGACTGCCTAGAGAACGATGTGTTTGTACACGTGCGAGCAGCTCAGTAAATGCATGGCTATGTGAGCTGACCGCCTAACAGAAATACTGTTGAAAAAGGTGTTTAATTCCAATTAATCCATGTAAAAATATGTTATAAGTATAGTCAAACCTGTGCTAAAGACCACATTCGTATAGCAATTCCCTGTCGATAGCACAACCACACTTTTAATTTCCCAATTATTCATGTTATGTATAAATTACCCTGTAGTTAACGACCACCTGTGGACAAAGACCAGATTGTTCTCTTCCCATGGGTGGTCTTTGAACATAGGCTGAACTGTATTTTCTGTTTCCGTTTTTGTGAAGAAAGCATAAGATACACTAGAGGTTACGTGTATCTTGTATGGGAAAACTCGTGATTCAAGGCTATTGTATCAAACTGTGAAATAACAACAAAACAGACGTCACTGTACGAGCTAGTGCATAGGAAAATGTATACGTTGGCTAGTGGGAACAACATGGAACCAGATCTACGCTGTTCACATAGTACTGACACAAACTTGTAAGAAACTCCTGTTTCTTTGTGTAGACTATGATAAGGTTGAGTATATGGATATGCTGATCTGACCATACATTGTTCAGAAATGCTAACTTGTACCTTTTCTCATGCACGAGCATATGTGCGCCGTGATCACCAGTCACTGGGCATCTGCGACCATTGTACATACATATCAACTTGTGTATATGTGCAGATTGATCTGGAGCTACCTCCCATTCGCCAGTAAGCAACAGATTAGTTTTATGAAGTTTCTGATAACCAATGTGCATAAGGATTGGATAACATGGAAGCGTAAATTGATATTTTTCTGCAGTGATAAAAAGAAATATCCTCAGATTTGTTTTCGCGGAACATGGTCAATGTATTGATTTAGGATTGAATTTAGCCTTCGTCTCAACAAGGTATTTTGTTTGTTTTGTGTCAGACAGCTATTAATGGATATATGTCACCTGCTATTATATCATCATCGTAAACGTGTGATCTAATTATGGTTTATATATAATTTTAATTCTTGTTCGTATATTTTTAACCTATTTTCGGATACAGACGTATGTTGGCTGCCCTACGTAGACGAAATTCAAAAACTTTGTAAAAATTACTTTGAATAGTGTACTACTTTATCGACAAATAAAACTTTTATTTCATCAACATTTCACACAGTAAGTATGAGTATGTTCACCTTTTAGATTTAGTTTCCGGAATACGAAATGATTTTAAGATGGCTGCAAGTCACAGCGTTAAGGATGGACACGCATTTCATTAAAGTGAAAAGAATATGCACCGGAATTAGTTTACATGTAAACATTCGGTACATTATCACCGGAGAAGATCCAGATTAGCATTCGCTTTTGGGTATTCCAGTCCTGGTCTTTACATTGTCGTGCAAGTACAGGAGGATTGCAGTAAGCCACTGGAGAAGGCATATGACCCAAAACACGGACTATTCAAATATACGAATTAATTAATTATAATTGCCATTTATTCTTTCCCACATAAAACAAATCTGTAGCAGACGATTTTGAAAACAACTAGTTACAAATGTAATACATCTCCATAAATGAAACTAATTATTAAATAGAGTTGAAGACATTGTGGTAAAAGGAGAACTCGCTCATTATGAGCATTTTATCTTTTTGCCACTGCTGCAGTGGCGCCAGAAAGCGTATGTTTGTGGAAAAGAGTTAATTACAAAACCTCTGAAAGATGGTTTACGTTATTTATTTATTTATTGTGCGTGTTTCAGAGATAACAGTCCATCACCATAGGGATACAACAGAATGTCAGATGACCTCATAAAGCAAGCTGAAATAAGGCACCAACGACGACCGGCAGGCCACCGGCCTATGGAAAACGAGGAAATTATACCTCTAAAGAAATCAACGACAAAGGTACAGTTAGGTGATTGGTAAAATGTTAGTCTGAATCCCATTCATGCAGGTCCCTATTGATATAATTGCAGTATACGACTTTTGAAAACATTTTACAAAAGGAGAAAATGCTCATAAAGAGCAGTATCTCCGTTTCCGGCACTTTTCAACCCTTTTCAATAATATAACTTCTTTTAAAGTACAAAAGTTTGAGTTTTAATCATATAAAGTGTTTAACTTCTTTTATTTATAGCATTTTTCTTGTTTTCAAAGTCGTCATAGTCATATTCGTTCTATGTGGACCCCTCTTAAAAATATTGTATTTCACATCTTTAACCCTTTCCCTCATACTGCAATTCTGCAGCAGACGACTTTGAACGTATTTTGTCAAAAAATAGAAAATCTCCATAATTGAATGGATAACCTATGACAAAAAGTGGAAAACATTGTGGCAAAAGGAGAAATTGCACGTTTTGTGCAATTTCTTCTTTTGTCACTATGTTTTCAAAAAGTCGTCTGCTGCAGAGGCGTCAGAAAGCGTCTATATGAGGGAAAGGGTTAAATCATAGTTAAGGTAATATTGCCCACACATGACCACCCATTCCTTTCCATAATTTGTTTTAAAAGAATCATCCACTGTACATGCTTTAAAAACCTTTCAACTTCCAATATAATAGTTCTAACACGTGTACTTTGAGAACCCCTCCGTACGCTAGCTGCGACAACTGTAGTTCCAGATCAACCTCCGAACTCGCGTAGTTTGATCTGTATCTACATGGTTCATCAATAAATTACATAACGTCTCAGCAAACGTCTGACAAACATCGTCAATATGGCTGAAAACAAGCCGATCTTTATCTAAACGGGGTATATATCATCACCGTGGTATAGTGGTCAGAGTCTCTGCCTTTGGAGCGCGAGACAAGGGGTCCATCCCAGGTCGGGTCATACAGAAGACCTTTACAATGACAGTAATGACTTTCTACCTTGGCGTTTAGAGTTGCGGTGATATCATTATGACTGAAACATCGTTGACAGTATATATGATACCGGTAGTACTGGTAATCTACCCAGGAATCGCCGTCATATAACTAAAATACTGTTGAAAGCCCTTTCCCAGTTACAGCAAATTTGCAGCAGACGACTTTGAAAAATCTCCATAAATGATAGCTTAATTGTTAAATAAAGTTGAAAACATTGTGGCTAAAGGGGAAATTGCTCATGATGAGCAATTTCACCTACTATATCCAAACTGATTTCAAAAGTCGTCTGCTGCTATTGTGTCAAAATGCATCTAGATGGGAAAGGGTTAAACAAACCAACCTAACGTGTTATATATACGGTAATGTCAGTTGATTGTCCTTGAGCTCGGTTCATCTCTTCTGTATAAACAGCTACTAGCTCAAGGTAATCCGGACACAAAACAGTCCTTACCGCCTATCCGTCACCATGGCAACCAGGACATTTCTATGGCAATCTCCAATTTGTCCACATTGAAAGTTGACGACAGACCAAGGACTCCACGACGACGCCTTGGTTCCCAAACTAACCGTGACATTGGCGGGCTGGACGAAGGTCAACCAAAGAAGGCATGTCTACCGTTTATAAAATGTAAGGTAAATATCTATATTTCTTTACTCAAGTTTGTTTTTACCCCAACGGTTCCATTGGTCTATATATAGAAGGTGGGCCGTTTAGACCATTTATCACATAATAATAAGACTTCCCTTTTACTATTTGTTGACACTTTCCGAAAATATGAAGAGGAGCCGCGTCTAGTGCTTTGGGATCTTAATGCATCAGCGTACAGTGAAGACTCAGACTTTAAAAGTGCTTGACTCCAGATTATAGATAGTATATTCAAAGTTTTAAAACTGTTCAAAACTTGGCTTGACATATTAGAATCATAATAATGGGATAAAATTAAAGTAATACTTTACCTTTCCAGTACTATAAACATCTAACCTATTGATCGTTTATGCTTCATTTTTACTGGGTAGACATACTCAGTAAGCCAAATTTTGTACTTTTTCATGACTTTCAATTGATTGTTTTTCAACATTTACTGCCACAATAGTTTTGAACTATTTATTACTTAATTAACAATATTTGCTAAACTTTCAATAATTCCAAGTTTTAATCTCCATCTGGAGTTCAGCACCTTTAATGTCACATAATCTTCACCGTTCACATATATGTAATATAAACGTAAATTTATTTTCTTATAAAAGCTAGATGTGTAGCCCTTCTTGGGTTATGCTAATATAATTTCAAATGATGTCAGACACGGCTCATATATAGTTCCTTGCGTATACATATCATTGACGTGTGAGCATACTACCTTTATGACGTAAGAGCAAACAAAGGTTACAAAGTCTTTAACCAAATTCCACATACATCAAATCTGCAGAAGACGTCTTTGAAAAAGCTTGGCAAAATATGGATAATGTCTGTGAATTAAAGTATAATAATTAAAAAGAGTTATGGCAAAAGGTGACATTGCTAATTATAGAAATTTCTCCTTTGGCCACTATGTTTACTTAGTCGTCAGCCTGCAGAGACGCCAGAAAGCGTCTGTTTGTGAGGAAAAGGTTTGAGGTCATTCAAGAAAGCAAACAAGAAAGCAACTAAGCACTCGTACATGCCTGATAGATCGCGTTGTACCGTCTACTATGAAAACAATTGAAGACGAAAAGCTTGTACTATCAATACACTTGAACCTATTAATGAGCGGTTGGTTCAGGAAATTACTACATCTGTTGAAAAAGACCTGCGCATTCATGCTAAGGATCCAAATAGATATTGCTTTGCAGAAGGTATTCGAACTGACGATCATTGTAGATTCAGATCAGTTGGCTGATCTGGATATAAACTGGTTGTAAATGCCTTACATTTGGTTTTAATTAGAGCGCTGCTCATATAAAGTTTTGATAAGAAGTTAAATACATTGCGGAGATAATAACTGTCGTGTGCTACAAAGAGGTTACATTTCGTCAGTATGGGGGACAAGGGTTAATTTACCGTTACAGGTAATGGGAATGGGTTTTGTAAATTCCACCAAATGGTGGAATCAAAGTACTCGTAAACCTGACATACAGACCAAAATTGTCAACGGTTTTAAAACTCGTTTTCACATTTAGACCTTTTTTACTTGACGGCTTCGAAGCAAAAAAATAATATTAAGCTTTGGATTATTCCTGCATAATCCTTTCCCAATGGCAGGCCCATTTTAGCGCATCTGCATTAGATGCCTTTTGAAAACATGGAGGCAAATACAGACATTGCTCACAATGAACTTCTAAAACTTCATAAAGTTTTCACTTGTCTGCTGCAATGGCGTCATAAAGCGTCCATATGTGTGAAATGTAATGAAAACTAATATGGCGCTTTTGGTTATTCTTACACAACTGGTGAGTTAACCTATCGGTCAGTTTTAACAACGGACTGGAGCAGTTATCCATATCCGTCCAGACAAAACGATACTAACTGGGATAACTTTTAAAAAACATTGCGAGAAAAGGAAACATGATTCATCATCAAGAGTCAATTTGTTTTTCGCACTGTTTCCTCATCGTTCTTTCTCAACATCTTTGGCACATTTTAATGTGACGTGACCCCGCACCTAATCGATAGTTAATCAACAGCGGCATTATACCCTATCCTTTCAGATCAATGGCAAGGACATAAAGGCGTTATTGAACACCGCTTCTTCGTACTCCACTGTTAATAGACGGGTTCATGAATTATGCAGGTAGGTAATAAAGCTTAGAGGTAAAGTTCTGAAAACCATTCCAATTAACCCGGTTTACCTGTAACATTTATAGAGTTGACTCTTTTTTACCCAAACTCGACATTTGTTTCGAACGAGCGACGGTAATAAATGGAAATGAACGCTCCTGGAATGATTTTCCTTATCAATAGGTGCTTTCAGCTATTGTAAAGATTTAAGTTGAAGTTACTGGAATTTTGCACACTCTTGTCAGGCGACGTATATGAAGGCGTTTGTATGACCCCTAAATCGCAAAGAATTCGTAATTGCCGATCTGTCTGGCTCAAAATTATTGGCCATAACTTACCCGTCTTTTCCGGTTATGCAGTTTGGTTGTGACCTTGACATTTAAAACTCCTATTCAAAACGTATGACGTGTTTTGATGACAATGATTTTTATATGCGCCATGTGATTACCTTATGAAGAGACCCTTTTTAGTATTAGCACTGGCGTCTGAATTTCCATATGCTCAAATTGGACATATACGTTTAGACCAATCATGTGTTGGTTGTACTTTATGGCCCGTTCTCACCGCCGATCTGAGTACCGCGATCAAATTCATGCGGTCGTGAAATGATCTCCCTCTGTCTGTCTACAGGGGGTCGGGTCCCGCAAGGTCTGCAGCGGTCTTCCTTGGTCGCTAGCGGTCGGGCTTTCAACACATGTCAAAAATATCATGTTGAAACCCCGACCTTTAGCTACCGACCAAGGTAGACCTCTGTGAAGACCGGGCGACCAACCGTGCAGACAGAGGGAAATCGTTTCACGGCCGCATAATCAAGGTTCTAAGATCGGCGGTGAGAACGGGCTATTAAATATGATATGTTATATTAACTTATATTGTATCTGATATGATAGATCAACTGGCACGTTGCTATTCTAAGAAAATGACACAATTATTTTATGAAAACAGTTTAAAATACCCTAGGTAGAATGCTGCCGCTGGTAAATATGACACGGTGCTAATAATCAGAAACGGGGATTCCCCCCCCCCCCCCCCCCCCCCCCCCCCCCCCCCACACACAAATAAACATTCAGACGCCTGTAATGACAGCGTAAGCTTTTATTTTGTGACCTTGACCTACGCTAAGAAAAGTTGGTTGCCGCCCGGGAGTATTGCTGTTTCACAAACAAGTCTTGTTTTGCATTTTTTTTTATGCGATAACTATTTTACTGTGGACACCTCATCATTTCAGTCAAATCAATAAATCAATCAATCGAAAATATGCAATACAGCTCTAGCGGTCACAGCGGTAGTTACTTCCGGGAGGTTTACGTTACTATGTCCCGTTTCGCCTAAAACAGACGGTTCGGTACACAACGGTTGCCCAAAACACCAATCGAATTGCAGCTCAGTTACGAATATGCTTCACTCAGCTTAAAGCTGGTTTATGGAACACTTCCATATTCATAATTCTTCTTAATTTTGAATGCCAAGTTACATCCATCAATGTTACTCGTAGTAATTCATATTACGGCGTTCCGATTGGAAAGTTCCAGAATTGCTGGTAACTTTACACTTATATCGGTGAGCCACCCGTAAAATACATTACCGCAAGCCACAACGTCAACGAGGGAGGTCGCCCGCTCTTACTAACTAAACATATCAAATGACGCCCTACGAAAATCGAATTTCAGAAAAATGTTCTCTGTAGAGATGGTTTTAAGATTATATGGTTTTTGACCACACTGCTCAAATCGAGCACTTTTCCCCCCTTTTTCTATAATGTTTTCAATGCCAACTCATTTTATATTCAAGTTTTCCTCATTTTTGATCCAAAGCAGACAACTTTCAAGCTATCGCTGCTGTTGGACGAAACATAGACTGGTCTAATTATCAACATGGAAGAATCGACTTTGAGAAATAGTCACTATTATACCAAACGTTTGCAGATGTGTTGTATGTGGGAAAGGGTTAATAAGAGGAAGTAACACGAAACCGCTGTTTATTATTCCTGCTGATGTAAATTGATGTAAAAAGTCGGAGTGGATCCGATTGAAACCGAAGCATCAACTGATCACAAAGCAGAACCCGCTCATCACGGGAATCGAATATGCAATTAACCCTTTCCCTCATATAGACGCTTTCTAACGCCTCCGCAGCAGACGGCTATTTGAAAACATAGTGACAAAAGAAGAAATTGCACAAAACGTGCAATTTCTCCTTTTGCCACAATGTTTTCCACTTTTATTCATAGGTTATCCATTCAATTATAGAGATTTTCTATTTTTTGACAAAATATGTTCAAAGTCGTCTGCCACAGAATTGTCGTATGAGGGAAAGAGGGTTAACCCTTTCTCACATACAACAAATCTGCAGCAGACGACTTTGAAAACATATTGACAGAAATATGTAAAATCTCCATAAAACATAGCTTAATTTTTAAATAAAATTGAAAACATTGTGGCCAAAGGAGAAATTGCTCGTCATGTTTTCAAAAGTCGTCTGCTGCTATTGCGTCAAAATGGCGACTGCGGGTGGTAAAGGGTTAAAGTACTAAACAATATTTTGAAATGGATATATTAGCGTTGTAACTTTTTCAACGTGGAAATACAACCATTCAATGGGAGAGGGTAAACCAAATTGTTAATATGGAATATAGGACTCTTTCCCTGTTATCAGTATTATTTTATATTCCTTTCAAGTTTGGAATAAGTGTTAAATGTACCTAAAACAGTACCCTCTGTGCATGGAATCGCATGTCAAATGTTTTTTGTTGAAGACAGTGGTACCCGTACAGCAAGGAATCAGCCGGGGTCTAGTGGTTAGCGTCGGGGATTTGTAACCGGACAACCTGTGCTCAATCCCTAGTCGCGGCTCGACGGTCACGTATCAGCTAAAAGCTTATTCCGCAATCAATATGGAATATGTCCGTTTAACTCTTTCACTGCCAAAGGAAATTAAAGGATATTGAAAACAATGCTCGTAACGAGCTGTCTCTCCTGAAATCCGCATTGTTTGCCACTTAGACATTACATTTTACCGAATTTCCTATTGGACGGAAAATGGAGTGGTCCAATTGTCAACACAACACGGAAGAGTCGACTTTGTGAAATTTGGTAGTGAAATAGTTAAACTAAATTCGACTGCGCCAGAGGTTTCAAAGGTTTACTATATCAGGAGAAGAAACTGAAGCAATCACAATGTTTAGATAGGTGCCGAGTTGAAAGATTTAGCATATTTTTACCTTAAAGTCTATTTGTATGCAAATATCTGGGGATTGTACACTTTACGACATAAAGACGTATTTTAACGCATTTGCAGCAAACAACTTTTGAAATCATTGTGACAAAAGGAGAAATTGCTCAAAACGAGCAATTTCTCTGCCACAAAGTGTTCAACTATTTTTCAGTAATTATACCTAAAATAATAGAGTTTCCATATTTTTTTAGTAGCCATATTAAAGTCGTCTGCTGCAAATTTGTTGTATGTGGGGAATGGTATATTTGTATGCAAAGATCTGAGGATTGTGAACACTTTCCGACATCCAGACGCTTTCTGACGCCTCTGCAGCAGACGATTTTTGAAAACAGTGTGTCAAAACGAGCAATTTATCCTTTTGCCACAATGTTTTCAACTTTTTGTCCAGTTATTATACCTTCATTTATAGAGACTTTCCGTGATTTAACCTTAACGATCTCAAAGGCGTCTTCTGCACATTTTCTGTATGTGGAAAAGGATTAAACAGGTTTTATGGAGGAGAAGTCCGGCAAATAAAAGGCGATTAATTATTTATTTTGGTATACTATACTCTTTACATACTTGTTTTCCCCTTTCCCAAATACAACAAATCTGTAACAGACGACTTTGAAATAATCTAGATACAAATATTGAATAGAGTTGGAAAACATGTGGAAAAAGGAGAAATCGCTCGTTATGTTGTCACAATGTTTGCAAATGTCTTCGGCTGCAGATACGTCTATATGTGATAAAGGGTTAACTTATTTTGAAAACGAAGGGAAAATAACACAAATTGTCTTCTAATACCAGCCGTTTGAAAGGATTGTTTGGCTATTATATTGAAGGAACTACTTCTCATCCATGTACATGCATTCTTTATATTCTAGCTTACATAAAGTACAGACAACAACGACCGCAAACATATCATTAGGAGATGACAGTTTTAAAGTACCGCTACAGACAGATGGTGAGTATAGTACCCAGTCTTACTCATTCCCTTATACAGACGAATTTTGAAAACAATGTCGAGGGAAAAGGAGCTCATAACTATCAATTTGTCCACCCTCTCATAATTACGTTATATTCAAAATGCAATCACATTAGACATCAGTCTAAAATAAATCGCTGTTCGCACGTTGGAGTTTACGACATCCCATAAAAGAAGGAAAGCCTAATTGAATTGACCTTATAGATTTAAATGTTCATGAGTGCGGGTGCTCGTTTTTCTGGCCAATTTAATCGAACGATACATTCAAAGCTTGCTTCTGCTATCAAAATAGTTACTTTACAATCATAATAATCGGCCATCACCGCTTCTCTGTCTTCTTCTTTTATGTTCTATTATTTCCATATATTCTGACAAGGGGCAGGTAACCGGACTAGTATGGGAAAATGATAAAACAGAACATTTAATTAAAGTTGAAATTGGGCATTTTAGGATTTAAAAATACCTTAGATCAAATGTATGAATATCAAAACATGTTTCCATATCTGGGCGAATATATATGCGTTATCTCCCCTGTTGATACCTAACGATTGAATGCACGATATTTTCATTGGATCCCGTAAAGGTCAATTTGCAGTCATCAGATCTATACGAGCGTGTGTTACTGCAGGGTTTTAATGAGAATGGTACAAACTTACACTTATGTATTGTGAAAATTACCTGATTCATATTGTCCACTGCACTTGAACAGTACAGTAGATACACACTGCGTCTTCGTATTTCCCAAATTATATGTAAACCAACCCCGAATATTATCTATGGTTCGTGGGTTGTCGAAATTTCTATTTGGTCGAGTTGTATTTGTTTTATAATCATCTGAACAACAATATGGAAAGACTATATAAGATAAAATGTAGTTATTAAATAAAGTTAAAAACATTGTGACGGAAGGAGAAATTGCGAGAAATTAGCAATTTCTCCTTTGACCAAGATGTCTTCAAAGGCTACTACTGCGTCTGTTAATTAACACAGTAACTCTGCCATATCAAGACTGCGCCTGCAGGGCTAAAACCTAGAACTTCTTGACCAACACAATGCACCCTTTACGATTGAACAATGAACACTTCGGTTTCTGTTTTTGGTCCATAAAGGACTCAATTTCCAGACATTTTAATCCGTTTAATAAAAATACTTGTCTTGGTATGAAATGTATCAGGGATCTATTCAACATTATTGATGTGTTTTTAATTTATTTCAGATCTAGGGAATCATGACTTAGTTCTTGGAATGGACTTTTTGTCGGACAATAATGTAAGTAGGCTATATCATCTTCATGTTGCGTCCATCGTTTATCTTCTTAACCCCTTCCCTCATACGACAATTCTGCAGCAGACGACTTTGAACATATTTTGTCAAAAAATAGAAAATCTCTATAACAACAAGCATCAAGGAAGCCTCCGATTGATTGGGTTTTAACGCCATTTTAACAATTGTTCAATCATATCACGGCGATCAGTTCACCTATCCATATGTTTCCTGGTTTTCTCACACCAGTACTCCACACAACAGTCTTTCCGAGCATTTGGCTTCTTTTCCACATATACTGTTAGCCACTTAGTGGAAGACGAATTATGCTTGTCGCATTGAATATTATTAAACGTCGGAAAGAATATTGTCCGAACTTGGGTTCGAACTCACAACCCCTGGATTGACAGCCCGCGCCGCTACTGACTGAGCTACCGGGGCTCAGCAAGGAAGCCTCTGAAACGTTATTATGACCAAACATCAATCTTCACTTCAATGTTTTTGAAAAAAACTGTTAATATCTAAACCAGGCCCCAATCTACCAACGATACTTAGCGCTAAAAAACAACAACTTTAGAGTGTATTTCATCATTTTCCTAATAAGAATGGCTAAATATTTCATTTCTTGTTCAGGAACTATTAATGCCATTATATCCCATTATAGGCCATCATAGGCCTTTATAGGCATCTTACTTTTACCGAATATAATTGAGTTGAGTTGTAAAACATGGATGCTTGGATATGTTCAAACAACAAATCTGCAGCAGACGACTTTGAAAACATTGTGACAAAACCTTGCGATATCTTAATTGTTAAATAAAGTTGGAAGATAGTCTGTGGCCAAAGTGAAATTGAGCAATTTCACCTTTGGCCACAATGTTTTCAAAGAGTCGTCTGCATAGGTGAGAAAAGGGTTAAACACTGCAATTTAGTTTAATCTTATTTATTTTACATCAATTGCGAAACAAGCTTTAAGCTTATATTAATACACGCTCGACGTCTGCTTCATGGATACTTTACCAGTACTCGCGCCGTTTGTTGTGTGGAAAAAGTCCCAAAGCCAGAACTCGCTCATCACGGATTCGAACCCGTGATCTTTGGTAAAGAGGCCGACGCCTCTACCTCTGTACCACTGTCTTACACTACAAATTTGAGGGTGGGTTCGGTTAGGACTCGCCTGCATATCCGGAGTATGTGTTCGGAGAATCTCATTGTACCTATTTTCGTGTTGCTCAAATATGGGATCAACACATGATGGTGGGTTGTTGTTTATATTTTCAGTGTGTTTTGGACTTAAAACCAACGACTGCTGACAACCAACGGTTCAACAAATTAGCCCTGTTTAACAGAGGAAGAAATACCATTAAAGTATAGGAATAAACCTATTTTAACTGCTTCAATGTGATAAGGAAACAAAGAATACACATGTACAAATACTGCTCATATGGGACTGAATTTCTGCCGACATAAAATTTGCCTTTTTAAACATAGAATAATTATTTTAACCACACTAATAAAACTACCCATAGGGCACCTGCCACTATTGTAGAGAAGAAGATCAACCTGTACACCACCGTTATTTGTCAATTAGTTCACACTTTCCCACATACAACAAATCTGCAGGCAGACGACTTTCAAAAACATCTTGGCCAAGATATGATAAATCTCTGTAAATAACAGTATAGTAATTGAAAGAGTTGAACAACTCTTTGAGGAAAGGTGAGATTGCTCATTATGGGGCAATTTCTGCCCTTTTGTCACAAATGTTTACAAAAGTCTGCTGCTGCAGAGGCATGAGAATACGTTTTTTATGTGGTGACGAGTTAATGAAGGTTTTAAGAATTTTCTGACAAATAATGACACTTGTTAGGTCGGACAGCATCAAATCATTAGGCAGCAGATCTTTATCTGACAGAAACACAATATGAGCCGGTTCCACAAGAAAAACCAACATTAGTGCAGGCTACTTCGGGTCCCCGACTAATTCTAGCGTCTCAAGCCGGATAGAGGTATAGAGTGATGAACCTGCAAACAGAAAATCCACAGGAGGCGGTTGGTCTTTTTTCATCTTTCCTATTGCTTTTTCATCACCTTTGACTAATACAGGTCATTATTTTGATGAGCATGAAACTCATAAAAACAAATGCAAAACATCAGAAACAAACATTCTGTGACACTTTCAGAATGTCACATGACAATGTATGCAGCAAAGAGTTTTTGATGAGTGTGAGCGAACTGAGAGAGAGAAGAGACAAGGGGGTGGGGAAGAGCGAGAGAGAGAGAGTAGAGAGATGAGACGAGAGAGGAGCCGAGAGAGAGAGACTGAGAGAGCAGAGAGAGAGAGAGACGGAGAGAGAGAGAGAGAGAGAGAGAGAGAGAGAGAGAGAAGAGAAAGAGAGAGAATTTGAGAGATATATCTAGATATTTTTTTCATTGATTTTATGTCTTTATTGAAAGAAATGTCTAAAATAAGACATGTCATGAAATGCTGTTTAATTAAAGGTATTTTATTCAAGATAACTTTTATATATATTATAAAATTGAAGCCAGGCATTTCATTTGAAACATGTACCCAATTAGCCTCCCAATATGAAATTCAGCCTGTCTTTATTTTAACCCTTTCCAACATACAGTCTCTTCTGACACCTCTGCGGGAGACGACTTTTGACATCATTGATCACTTAATGAGCAGATTTCTCCTTTTGCCACAATGTTTCACTATATTCCAATACACTTTATTTTCATTAATAGATATTTTCCCAACTATATCCAATAACTTTATTTTCATTCAATAGAAATTTTCCGTATCGTTGCCTAGATGTTTTTGAAGTCATCTGCTGTAAGATTTCCCACATACATCAAATCTACAGATGACTAATTTGAAAACAGTTATGGACAAATGTCGTAAATTTCTATAATTGAGAAGTTTAATTATAGAAGGAGATGAAACACATGCAGATGCTCATTATAAGCAATTTCTTCTTTTGCCCAATGTTTCAAGTCATCTGCTGCAGAGGCATCTGTATGTGGCAAAGGGTTAAGTTTTCATAAGATGTAGCCAAAATATTTTACAGTAGACAACAGACAGAAATCAAGAACACAGATAAAATGTACAATCAAATCAGTTTTCATTAATTCTAATTTCCACATACATGCACAGAACATCTACAGCAGACGTTGAAAACTGCTAGGCAAATATATGAAAAATCTCTGTAAATGATAAAGTATGATTATTAAATAGAATTGAACTTGTGGCAAAAAGGTGAAATGCACATGACTGGCGACTACTTCTTCAAAGATTTCAAAAGCTGCAGAACATCAAGCGTGTCTGTAGTGTGGGCTAGGGTAATGATTCTTAACCCTTTCTCTCTCATTGATGCTTTCTGGTATCTCTGCCAGCAGACAGCCTTTTGAAAACTTGAGGCAAAAGAATAAATTTGCTCCTGTTTGACTTATAAACACCTACATCAAAATAGAGAAACTCTCTATAAGAATAGAATGAACAATCATTGAATAGATGAAAACACTTTTTGCAAAAGGATAAATTTCTTATTTTGCTGTAGAAGTATTTACAAGTTCATCAGCTCCAGATTTGATGTATGTGAGAAAGGGTAAATCCTGGCGAAACAGGCCTTACAAAGATGACGCTACAAATGTAATTCATATAACACAAACCTGTGCATATATAGACGAGTCTGATTTGGATATGAGCTTATCTGTAATACAATCAATGAGGTGGATCGAATCATGTTCCAGTAGAATGAAACACACATCAGATTGTAAAAGCATATGTCTGTCTGATCTAACACTTTACACCAGTCAATCTCTCGACAGGTCCATTCTCCTGTGTCAGAGCTCATTGATACTTAAACCCTTTCCTACTTGTAGACGCACTTTGATGCATCTGCAGCAGACGACTTTAGAAAACATAGTGGGCAAAAGAAGATAATTAGCTCAGACGACTTTTGAGAAACATAGTGCAAAAGAAAAAATTGGCTCAGACGACTTTTGAAAACATAGTGGCAAAGAGAAGAATTGCTCAAAACAAGCAATTTCTCCTTATGCCACATGTGTTTCAACTCTTGTTAAATTATTGCACTCCCATTCATAGAGATTTTATCATGATTTTGTCAATATCTATTAAAAGTCGTCTGCTGCAAAAAAAAACTGTATGTGGAAAGAGTTAACCCTCACCAATATATGACAAATCTGCTGCAAATAACTTTGAAAATATCAACGCAAAAAATGAGAAAAATCTCTTAAATGAAAGAAAAACTATCGAATAGTTTAAAACATTGTGGCAAAAAGAGTGCTACTTCTCCTTTTGCCACAGATGTTTTGACTTTTCCGAAGTTGTTTGCAGAGGCTTCAGAAATCAAATGTTGTCCGGAGAATGATTCATTTAATTAAGAATATAATCAGTTTCAGGTCACATGTATAGAAAAATCATTGAGATATCTCAGACAGATTTCTGAGTAAAATATCAAAAGGCTGCATTCCGTGTCAACTCTTTCCCCTCATAAAGACATTTCTGAATCAGACAACATTTGACAAAGATAGTGGGCAAAAAGGAGAAAATGCTTGAGGTGTCCGAAAGCGTCTGTTATGTGGGGAAAGAGTTTAAGATGCACTTGCAGCCATGATCATATCCAGAAATTATGATTAGAAAACGGCAATAAGAGGACCAACTCAAATAAACCCGTACTTTTCGGTAAAACTGTTACAGAGAAACTTTTTATTTGATTTATAAAGATTGTTTCAAAATTTCCTTTTGTAGACAATGGCTGTTTACATTTCAAACACAAATGTTTGTATGTCATTAGGCTATTTACAACAAGATGTTTTTTCCTTGTTATACATTATTACACAGATATAAATGATAATTAGTTAATTACTTACTAACAAAATACAGATATTTCACAGATAATGCATCACAGTTTTCCTTATGTACTAGAATAAGACGCTGATAGAGGATAATATACCAACATACATTACCCCATTCCATACATATAGCATGCTCTTCTGACGCGCGTCTGCACGGCAGATCGACTTTTGGAAAACATTGTGGCAAAAGGATAAATTGCTCAATATGAGCATGTTTTCCCCATCTGTGCCCCCAATATTTTCAACTTTTTCAGTAATTACACCTTCATTTCATAGAGACTTTTGAGTTTATTGCACCACTTGCTTTCAAAGTCGTCTGCTGGCAGTTTTGCTGTATGTGGGAGAAGGGTTAAATATACAGTTTTGGGTTAGCTATACCAACTAATAAGTGTAATAATCACTAATTATACAATATACGCCCCATCAAGAAGATATAACCCTATAATATTGCCTGAAGCAATCTGGCTGGAAAACTGAACCAGGCCAAGGTTTTATCTACATAAACATTGTGAACAAGCTTGGTCAAGTAGATTGTAGTGGATCAATCTTTCTTAGCTAAGCTTCTCTTAATTAAGAGGCCATCAATCTTGCTGTACATTTATATCAAAGTTAGTCTAGAAATTGGCCAATAAACGATCCAACAGGTGTTTGCCTAATATCCTTTTTACCAAATACTGACAAATCTGGAGCAGTGTGACTTACTTGAACATAATTATTGTTCCTAAACTTCTTGAAAATCTCTATAAATGAAAAATCATATTATCATAAAGAGTTGAAAATATTGCCACCATCAGATTGTTTCCCAAAGTCGTCTGCTGCAGATGCGTCAATTAATGGTAAAGAGAATATTATAGGTCCCATCTTAAGACAGGCGTCTGAAAAGGATGATATTTTACATTTTAATCTCTCAATATTGCACCTCCAAAGAGAGTAAACCATGTTAAACCAAAACAAACTATCCCATCTATTTCAATAGTATAGGCTTTAATAGAGCCACATGGAACATATAAACTCACCTACATATAGACCTAGTAGATGTCGATAAATTGAGTATGTCCATCACGAGAAAAAGTACAAAGTTCGCTTTTCGTAAAACAGTGTAGATTCAGATCATCTGTGTATCCTCAGTCTGATCAATTATCTACTTTGTTCATCATATAACTTACACATATAACCTTGTTAGAAGATTCGGTTGACTTTTTGTAGATTTTAATAGGAAAGAACTGATGCACAGTGCTGAGCTGAACCTACACACACTACACTTGGATCTGTTCTAAAATTCACAGACTCTGTAACGTTTTGTTCACACAGACAGGCTCACATTACATACTGAAACATAATATGAGCCACATCACTGATAAAACCTACCTTCAGTGGTTTTGAAATTCTTGGTTATTCTGATCAAATGACATACTTGTCTGTGTTTGGTCATGGGATGCATGAACCACATAGAGCCAACAGAGAAGATCTTTGATCAGACTGTGTAGAGTGCAGACTGATCTTGATCTTGCTGGTTGCACAATTCTGAAGATATGTTTTTGTGTAGTGGCCTCATACAGCATATTGTTTAACAACATTACCCACATACAAATGCTTACTGAAGCCTCTGCAGCAATTTGATTGATTGTAACGCTATTGTTCAATTTTTTTTCTAGTCATATCACAGTAGCTGTTTACTTACTTATGAGTTTCCTGACTTTTCTCAAGACCAGTACTCCACACAACACATTTCTAAGCAACTGGCTTTTCCACATAGACAGACAGCCTATTGGTGAGAAGATGATGATCTTGTCACTGTGATAATTGACAAACGTTGAAAAGAATGTTGACCAAGCTGGCTGGTGTCAAACTCACAACCCACTTGATTGCAGCAGCCCATGCACTACTGACTCAGCCTACCAGGACTCGGCTCTCTGCAGCTCTTGCAATAATATGATTCAAAAACTACACTACATAATTATATTTTCATTTATAGAGAGTTTTGAATTGTTTATCTAGATATTTTCAATGTCGTCTCGCCCGATTTTGTTGTATGCTGGGAAAGGGGTTAATATATAGACATGGTCCCAGCAGGACCTCAACAATAAATACTTAAAAATCTAATTATATAAATATATCTTTTTCCCCTCCAGATGACTATACTACTGCATAAAAGGATTTAAGTTAGTAATCAATGTCGTCTTATCCCACAATATTTTTTCTAAATTTTCAGATCCATTTTTTAAAAATTCTTTTCTCTTTGGCTATATATAAGAGAAAATAAAAGACACTACATATAAAATTGCGGGAAAATAGAGACATTTCATCATTCATGACATCGCCATTTTCGATTTTTTTCACAATAATTTTTCAATTCCATCCCATCAGAAAAAGCGGTTAACACTTAACATGGTGGTACGAAAGGTCTGAGAAGAGAAATTGTTTTTTGTGACTGTCCATGCCAGGGGAGGCCTCTTTACCAAAGGTCACAGAGTCGGTAATACTAGAATGACCTTCGCAATCAGTGTTTCGAGCTGAAAATAAAAAAAAAAAAACTATGTATTACTGTCCAGAAACTAGAATGGAGTGCTCGCGGAGCATGTGTGTCGGTCACCTGCATCCTGCTCCATTGAAAGTGTGACGAATAAGTGTGACAGACAGACAGATGGACGGACAGACGCCAGACGCAAAAAATATAAAGTTAATCCCTAAGTGCCCACCATGCTACGAGCAGGTGACACCACAAAAAACAACCTCATGGTAATAATTGGATTATCAAAAAAAGTATTTTTAAACCATGACCATCGTCATGACAACAAAAACAAACCAACAATTCATTCTGACTGTTAACAAGAGGCCCAAGAGGGCCAGTATCGCTCCACGACCATAAGACAAAAATAAAATCTCCAAACAGCCCTGCCCCGTGGTGGCTATTTTTTTTTAACAACCACCATAGCTTAGAAGGAATCTTGTAGAGTGTCACCAAAGGAATGTTTTCTGCAAAATTATTTGAAAATATGCCTGACACTTTCGGATGGAGAAGATTTTTTAAGTTTTCACTATGGTCATATAAGTCAAAATACAGCGCCCGCCCCTCTGGCGGCCGATGTTTTTCGACCTAACTCAACACTGGCTTGAAGGAATCTGATGAGAGGTGACACCCCAATGAACATTTCTACCAAAAAATTATCTTGAAAATCCGGCTCTGAACACTTTCGGAGAAGAAGATGTGTTTAAGTTTTCACTATAGCTATATAGAACGCAAAAAAGCCCTGACCCGCCCCTGGCGGCCATGTTTTCTTGCCCAATCAGACAATTTCTTGAAGGAATCTAATTAAGGTTCACACAAGGAACATTTCTACAAAAATTATCTGAAAATCGGCCTGACACTTTTGGAGGAGAAGATTTTTTAAGTTTGCTCTTTTAGCCATATAGCAAAATTAGCCCCGCCCTGTGACGGCCATGTTGTTTTTACCAATCAACATGCTTGAAGGAATCTGATAGAGGGTCACCAACGGACATTTCTACATAATTATTTGAAAATCTGCTGAAGACACTTTTTGGAGAAGAAGATTATTTAAGTTTGTCACTATTAGCGAGTATATAAGGCAAAAAAGCCGCCCGCCCCCCTGGCGGGCCCATGTTTTTCGCCCAATCAAAATTTCTTGAAGGAATCTAATAAAGGGTCACGCCAAGGTACATTTTCTACAAATTATTTGAAAATCGGCCTGACACTTTCGGAGAAGAAGATTTTTTAAGTTCTCACTATTTTTTTCTTCGGTTGCCATGGAAACCAGAATTTTGAATGGATCAAAAAAATTTGAAGGAATTTAGTAGAGGACATTGAAGAGGATGCTTCCCATGAAGTTTCAACCAAAATGGCCAAGTGGTGGTTAGGGAGAAGAAGTCGTTGTGTAAAGGAAAAAGTGTAACATGCGCACGACGCACGCACGACGGACAATTCGCCATGACATAAGCTCGACTGGCTTTCAGCCAGTGAGTGGAGAGCTAAAAAGAACTACCCCGGTCTCACTACATCACACTGGACTTTTT
>JASEVX010000022.1:2821487-3103444 GCA_031761405.1 Serripes groenlandicus
ATACAGATACAAGTATTGATCAATATACAAATACATGTATTAACCAATATACAGATACAAATATTGACCAATATACAACTACAAGTATTAACCAATATAATACAGATACAAGTATTGACCAATATACAAATACATGTATTAACCAATATACAAATACATGTATTAACCAATATACAAATACATGTATTAAATAATTAACCAATATTCAGATACATGTATTAACCAATATACAGAAACAAGTATTAACCAATATTCAGATACATGTATTAACCAATATACAAATACAAGTATTAACCAATATAATACAGATACAAGTATTGACCAATATACAAATACATGTATTAACCAATATACAAATACGTGTATTAACCAATATACAAATACATGTATTGACCAATATACAAATACATGTATTAACCAATATACAGATACAAGTATTAACCAATATACAGATACAAGTATTGACCAATATACAAATACATGTATTAACCAATATTCAGATACATGTATTAACCAATATACAAATACAAGTATTAACCAATATAATACAGATACAAATTTTGACCAATATACAAATACATGTATTAACCAAATATACCAATATTCAGATACATGTATTAACCAATATACAAATACATGTATTAACAAATATACAAATACATGTATTAACCAATATACAAATACATGTATTGACCAATATACAAATACATGTATTGACCCAATATACAAATACATGTATTAACCAATATACAGATACAAGTATTAACCAATATACAAATACATGTATTAACCAATATACAAATACATGTATTAACCAATATTCAGATACATGTATTAACCAATATACAGATACAAGTATTAACCAATATACAGATACAAGTATTAACCAATATACAGATACATGTATTAACCAATATAATACAGATACAAGTATTAACCAATATTCAGATACATGTATTAACCAATATAATACAGATACAAGTATTAACCAATATACAAATACATGTGTTAACCAATATACAAATACATGTATTAACCAATATACAGATGTATTAATCAATATACAGATACATGTATATACCAATAAAATACATGCATTGACCAATATACAGATAGAAGTATTGACCAATATACAAATACATGTATTAACCAATAT
This sequence comes from Serripes groenlandicus, assembly GCA_031761405.1. NCBI lineage: Eukaryota > Metazoa > Mollusca > Bivalvia > Cardiida > Cardiidae > Serripes > Serripes groenlandicus. The sequence continues at coordinate 2,822,644 of JASEVX010000022.1, forward strand.
ACAGATACAAGTATTGATCAATATACAAATACATGCATTGACCAATATACAGATAGAAGTATTGACCAATATACAAATACATGTATTAACCAATATACAGATACAAGTATTGATCAATATACAAATACATGTATTGACCAATATACAGATACAAGTATTGACCAATATACAAATACATGTATTAACCAATATACAGATACAAGTATTGATCAATATACAGATGCATGTATTGACCAATATACAGATGTATTAACCAATATACAGATACATGTATATACCAATCAGATACATGCATTGACCAATATACAGATAGAAGGATTAACCAATATACAAATACATGTATTAACCAATATACGGATACAAGTATTGATCAATATACAAATACATGTTTTAACCAATATACAGATACAAGTATTAACCAATATACAAATACATGTATTAACCAATATACAAATACATGTATTAACCAATATACAGATGTATTAATCAATATACAGATACATGTATATACCAATAAAATACATGCATTGACCAATATACAGATAGAAGTATTGACCAATATACAAATACATGTATTAACCAATATACAGATACAAGTATTGATCAATATACAAATACATGCATTGACCAATATACAGATAGAAGTATTGACCAATATACAAATACATGTATTAACCAATATACAGATACAAGTATTGATCAATATACAAATACATGTATTGACCAATATACAGATACAAGTATTGACCAATATACAAATACATGTATTAACCAATATACAGATACAAGTATTGATCAATATACAGATGCATGTATTGACCAATATACAGATGTATTAACCAATATACAGATACATGTATATACCAATCAGATACATGCATTGACCAATATACAGATAGAAGGATTAACCAATATACAAATACATGTATTAACCAATATACGGATACAAGTATTGATCAATATACAAATACATGTTTTAACCAATATACAGATACAAGTATTAACCAATATACAAATACATGTATTAACCAATATACAAATACATGTATTAACCAATATACAGATGTATTAATCAATATACAGATACATGTATATACCAATAAAATACATGCATTGACCAATATACAGATAGAAGTATTGACCAATATACAAATACATGTATTAACCAATATACAGATACAAGTATTGATCAATATACAAATACATGCATTGACCAATATACAGATAGAAGTATTGACCAATATACAAATACATGTATTAACCAATATACAGATACAAGTATTGATCAATATACAAATACATGTATTGACCAATATACAGATACAAGTATTGACCAATATACAAATACATGTATTAACCAATATACAGATACAAGTATTGATCAATATACAGATGCATGTATTGACCAATATACAGATGTATTAACCAATATACAGATACATGTATATACCAATCAGATACATGCATTGACCAATATACAGATAGAAGGATTAACCAATATACAAATACATGTATTAACCAATATACGGATACAAGTATTGATCAATATACAAATACATGTTTTAACCAATATACAGATACATGTATTGACCAATATACAGATACATGTATTGACCAATAAGATACATGTATTGGCCAATATACAGATACAAGTATTGACCAATATACATATACAAGTATTGACCAATATACAGATACATGTATTAACCAATATGCAGATACAAGTATTGACCAATATACAGATACATGTATTGACCAATATAATACAGATACAAGTATTGACCAATATACAAATACATGTATTAACCAATATACAAATACGTGTATTAACCAATATACAAATACATGTATTGACCAATATACAAATACATGTATTAACCAATATACAGATACAAGTATTAACCAATATACAGATACAAGTATTGACCAATATACAAATACATGTATTAACCAATATTCAGATACATGTATTAACCAATTACAAATACAAGTATTAACCAATATAATACAGATACAAATATTGACCAATATACAAATACATGTATTAACCAATATACCAATATTCAGATACATGTATTAACCAATATACAAATACATGTATTAACAAATATACAAATACATGTATTAACCAATATACAAATACATGTATTGACCAATATACAAATACATGTATTGACCAATATACAAATACATGTATTAACCAATATACAGATACAAGTATTAACCAATATACAAATACATGTATTAACCAATATACAAATACATGTATTAACCAATATTCAGATACATGTATTAACCAATATACAGATACAAGTATTAACAAATATACAGATACAAGTATTAACCAATATACAGATACATGTATTAACCAATATAATACAGATACAAGTATTAACCAATATTCAGATACATATATTAACCAATATAATACAGATACAAGTATTAACCAATATACAAATACATGTATTAACCAATATACAAATACATGTATTAACCAATATACAGATGTATTAATCAATATACAGATACATGTATATACCAATAAAATACATGCATTGACCAATATACAGATAGAAGTATTGACCAATATACAAATACATGTATTAACCAATATACAGATACAAGTATTGATCAATATACAAATACATGCATTGACCAATATACAGATAGAAGTATTGACCAATATACAAATACATGTATTAACCAATATACAGATACAAGTATTGATCAATATACAAATACATGTATTGACCAATATACAGATACAAATATTGACCAATATACAAATACATGTATTAACCAATATACAGATACAAGTATTGATCAATATACAGATGCATGTATTGACCAATATACAGATGTATTAACCAATATACAGATACATGTATATACCAATCAGATACATGCATTGACCAATATACAGATAGAAGGATTGACCAATATACAAATACATGTATTAACCAATATACGGATACAAGTATTGATCAATATACAAATACATGTTTTAACCAATATACAGATACATGTATTGACCAATATACAGATACATGTATTGACCAATAAGATACATGTATTGGCCAATATACAGATACAAGTATTGACCAATATACATATACAAGTATTGACCAATATACAGATACATGTATTAACCAATATGCAGATACAAGTATTGACCAATATACAGATACATGTATTGACCAGTAAGATACATATATTGGCCAATATACAGATACAAGTATTGACCAATATACAGATACAAGTATTGACCAATATACATATACAAGTATTGACCAATATACAGATACATGTATTGACCAATATACATAAACATGTATTGACCAATATTCAGATACATGTATATGATGTAGGAACATCTATGGCGTATTTTCTAGTCATGTGACTCCGAATAACACCGGGTACTTTTTCCGTCTGTCCGTCTGTTTTTCGTTTAAGGGTTACGTTATCCTAAAAGGCAGTATGTCAGGTGTCTTGTAAAATATTTGAGCATGGAACATACTATAAACCAAAATATAAAACTATTTGACCAAAGAAATGAAAAAAAAAATAGTTATATAATTTATAATTATTCTTAAAAGTATTGTCCATGAGCCCATCCATTGGAAGGGTACGAATTGGCTTTGTTGAACAGTGTGTGCGAATTGGCTTTTTTGAACAGTGTGTACGAATTGGCTATGTTGAACAGTGTGTACGAATTGGCTTTGTTGAACAGTGTGTGCGAATTGGCTTTGTTGAACAGTGTGTGCGAATTGGCTTTGTTGAACAGTGTGTACGAATTGGCTTTGCTGAACAGTGTGTACGAATTGGCTTTGTTGAACAGTGTGTACGAAATGGCTTTGTTGAACAGTGTGTACGAATTGGCTTTGTTGAACAGTGTGTGCGAATTGGCTTTGTTGAACAGTGTGTGCGAATTGGCTTTGTTGAACAGTTTGTACTAATTGGCTTTGTTGAACAGTGTGTGCGAATTGGCTTTGTTGAACAGTGTGTGCGAATTGGCTCTGTTGAACAGTGTGTGTGAATTGGCTTTGTTGAACAGTTTGTACTAATTGGCTTTGTTGAACAGTGTGTACGAATTGGCTTTGTTGAACACTGTGTGCGAATTGGCTTTGTTGGCTTTGTTGAACAGTGTGTGCGAATTGGCTTTGTTGAACAGTTTGTACTAATTGGCTTTGTTGAACAGTGTGTGCGAATTGGCTTTGTTGAACAGTGTGTGCGAATTGGCTCTGTTGAACAGTGTGTGTGAATTGGCTTTGTTGAACAGTTTGTACTAATTGGCTTTGTTGAACAGTGTGTACGAATTGGCTTTGTTGAACACTGTGTGCGAATTGGCTTTGTTGAACAGTGTGTACGAATTGGCTTTGTTGAACAGTGTGTACGAATTGGCTTTGTTGAACAGTGTGTGCGAATTGGCTTCATTGAACAGTGTGTGCGAATTGGCTTCATTGAACAGTGTGTACAAATTGGCTTTGTTGAACAGAGTGTGCGAATTGGCTTTGTTGAACAGTGTGTACGAATTGGCTTTGTTGAACAGTGTGTACGAAATGGCTTTGTTGAACAGTGTGTGCGAATTGGCTTTGTTGAACAGTGAACAGTGTGTACGAAATGGCTTTGTTGAACAGTGTGTGCGAATTGGCTTTGTTGAACAGTGTGTACGAATTGGCTTTGTTGAACAGTGTGTACGAATTGGCTTTGTTGAACAGTGTGTACGAAATGGCTTCATTGAACAGTGTGTGCGAATTGGCTTTGTTAAACAGTGTGTACGAATTGGCTTTGTTGAACAGTGTGTACGAAATGGCTTTGTTGAACAGTGTGTACGAAATGGCTTTGTTGAACAGTGTGTGCGAATTGGCTTTGTTGAACAGTGTGTGCGAATTGGCTTTGTTGAACAGTGTGTACGAATTGGCTTTGTTGAACAGTGTGTACGAAATGGCTTTGTTGAACAGTGTGTACGAATTGGCTTTGTTGAACAGTGTGTGCGAATTGGCTTTGTTGAACAGTGTGTGCAGATCAGCCCGCCATGCGTCCGCCGATAAATACACTGTTCAAATATGAATTACTTGAGAGTGTTTGAAGTTTCTGCTAACTTGTCTAGAATCTGATGATGGACGGGTTCATAAGATTCGTATTTTTTTTATACCAAATAACGCATCTATCCCATGTCGCCATTATATGAACAGAATGTAAACTACTACTGTCTGACTAACATCAACACTGACATGGTCACCATCGCCACAGGGTTTCAACAACAACTTGAACATTTATTGAGCAGCTTTTACTATATATTGCTCTACAAAGGGCTAACAGTCTATGTGAAAAAGCAGCCAGATGCTTACAGTTAAGTGTGAAGTACTGGTGTGAACTGGCCGCCGCGATATGACTGAAAGATTGTTGGAAACGGCGTTAAACCACAATCAATCAAATATATTGATATACAAGTAACGAAATAAGTAGACCAACATTAGGCTGTATGAATGTAAGGACCGATCTTGGTTTATATTGTTCATAAATGTTGTAATTAAAAGAAGTGCAATGCGACATACGTAAAGGCTGTTTAACCATTCCACCTAACAAATAAATCTGCAGCAGACGACTTTTAACACCTAGGCAAACATGGAGAAAACTCTATAAATGGAAATATAATTAATAAATAGAGTTGAAAACATTGTAACAAACGGGAAACTTGCTCACAATGAGTAATTCCTCCTGCTGCCGCAATGTTTTCAATAGTAGTCTGCTACAGATGCGTCAAAATACGTCTGCAAGAGTTAAAGTGTTAAAGACGCAAGCAGCAGGATCAGGGGGATAACAGTTCTCTTCCCCACATACGACAATTCTGCAGCAGACGACTTTAAACATATTTTGTCAAAAAATAGAAAATCTCTATAATTAAATGGATAACCTATGACTAAAAGTGGAAAACATTGTGGCAAAAGAAGAAATTGCTCGTTTTGAGCAATTTTTTCTTTTGTCACTATGTTTTCAAAAAGTCGTCTGCTGCAGAGGTGCCAGAAAGCGTCTATATGAGGGAAAGGGTTAAACAAGGTACTCTACTGGGAGACGGTCTGTTTCTCGAAAGCACTCTAGGAATGGTATCATGTCTTCAAGGGTTTTATTCATAAAATAATTAAGCGAAAAGCCTCATTCATTCGTTAGTTTTTAATGACAATAATTACGATCATGTTTTCCCGGTTAAAACCATTATTCACTGGCGGTCAGGGACAGTTGTGATCAGAATGCACACAGGCGGAGGCTGATCTGGATTTTGTTCTTGACGCTAATCTACGAAGGTAATTTCTGGTGTGTTTATTAAGACATGGTTTTTTTTACAGAAATATATATTTATGATAAATTATTTATGGAAATTGGTCTCAGATTTAAAGTGCAGTTGATAAATGTTTATTTTATAAGCCGCGTCAAACGAAAAAGGGCCTGTTGAATCTCCGTGAAACCAGTACAATTATGAAATGAGTGAAACCAGCACAATTATGAAATGAGTGAAACCAGTACAATCATGAAATGAGCAAAACCACTTCAATCATGAAATGAGTGAAACCAGTACACTCATGAAATGAGTGAAACCAGTACACTCATGAAATGAGTGAAACCAGTACACTCATGAAATGAGTGAAACCAGTACAATTATGAAATGAGTGAAACCAGTACACTCATGAAATGAGTGAAACCAGTACAATTATGAAATGAGTGAAACCAGTACAATTATGAAATGAGTGAAACCAGTACACTCATGAAATGAGTGAAACCAGTACACTCATGAAATGAGTGAAACCAGTACAAAACCAGTACAATCATGAAATTAGTGAAACCAGTACACTCATGAAATGAGTGAAACCAGTACAATTATGAAATTAGTGAAACCAGTACACTCATGAAATGAGTGAAACAAGTACACTCATGAAATGAGTGAAACCAGTACACTTATGAAATTAGTGAAACCAGTACACTCATGAAATTAGTGAAACCAGTACACTCATGAAATGAGTGAAACCAGTACAATCATGAAATGAGTGAAACCAGTACAATCATGAAATGAGTGAAACCAGTACAATCATGAAATTAGTGAAACCAGTACACTCATGAAATGAGTGAAACCAGTACACTCATGAAATGAGTGAAACCAGTACAATCATGAAATGAGTGAAACCAGTACAATCATGAAATTAGTGAAACCAGTACACTCATGAAATGAGTGAAACCAGTACAATTATGAAATTAGTGAAACCAGTACACTCATGAAATGAGTGAAACAAGTACACTCATGAAATGAGTGAAACCAGTACAATTATGAAATTAGTGAAACCAGTACACTCATGAAATTAGTGAAACCAGTACACTCATGAAATGAGTGAAACCAGTACAATCATGAAATTAGTGAAACCAGTACAATCATGAAATGAGTGAAACCAGTACACTCATGAAATTAGTGAAACCAGTACACTCATGAAATGAGTGAAACCAGTACACTCATGAAATGAGTGAAACCAGTACAATCATGAAATGAGTGAAACCAGTACAATTATGAAATGAGTGAAACCAGTACAATTATGAAATTAGTGAAACCAGTACACTCATGAAATTAGTGAAACCAGTACAATCATGAAATGAGTGAAACCAGTACAATCATGAAATTAGTGAAACCAGTACACTCATGAAATTAGTGAAACCAGTACAATTATGAAATTAGTGAAACCAGTACACTCATGAAATGAGTGAAACCAGTACAATTATGAAATTAGTGAAACCAGTACACTCATGAAATGAGGGAAACCAGTACAATCATGAAATTAGTGAAACCAGCACAATTATGAAATTAGTGAAACCAGTACACTCATGAAATGAGTGAAACCAGTACACTCATGAAATGAGCGAAACCAGTACAATCATGAAATGAGCGAAACCAGTACAATTATGAAATAAGTGAAACCAGTACAATTATGAAATTAGTGAAACCAGTACACTCATGAAATGAGTGAAACCAGTACAATCATGAAATGAGCGAAACCAGTACAATTATGAAATTAGTGAAACCAGTACAATCATGAAATGAGCGAAACCAGCACAATTATGAAATTAGTGAAACCAGTACACTCATGAAATTAGTGAAACCAGTACAATCATGAAATGAGTGAAACCAGTACAATTATGAAATTAGTGAAACCAGTACAATTATGAAATGAGTGAAACCAGTACAATTATGAAATTAGTGAAACCAGTACACTCATGAAATTAGTGAAACCAGTACACTCATGAAATGAGTGAAACCAGTACAATCATGAAATGAGTGAAACCAGTACACTCATGAAATGAGTGAAACCAGTACAATAATGAAATGAGTGAAACCAGTACAATTATGAAATGAGTGAAACCAGTACAATCATGAAATGAGCGAAACCAGTACAATTATGAAATTAGTGAAACCAGCACAATTATGAAATTAGTGAAACCAGTACACTCATGAAATGAGTGAAACCAGTACACTCATGAAATGAGCGAAACCAGTACAATCATGAAATGAGCGAAACCAGTACAATTATGAAATGAGTGAAACCAGCACAATTATGAAATTAGTGAAACCAGTACACTCATGAAATGAGTGAAACCAGTACACTCATGAAATGAGCGAAACCAGTACAATCATGAAATGAGCGAAACCAGTACAATTATGAAATTAGTGAAACCAGCACAATCATGAAATGAGTGAAACCAGTACAATCATGAAATGAGCGAGACCAGTACAATTATGAAATTAGTGAAACCAGTACACTCATGAAATTAGTGAAACCAGTACACTCATGAAATGAGTGAAACCAGTACACTCATGAAATGAGTGAAACCAGTACAATCATGAAATGAGTGAAACCAGTACAATCATGAAATGAGTGAAACCAGTACACTCATGAAATGAGTGAAACCAGTACAATCATGAAATGAGTGAAACCAGTACACTCATGAAATGAGTGAAACCAGTACAATCATGAAATGAGCGAAACCAGTACAATTATGAAATTAGTGAAACCAGCACAATTATGAAATTAGTGAAACCAGTACACTCATGAAATGAGTGAAACCAGTACACTCATGAAATGAGCGAAACCAGTACAATCATGAAATGAGCGAAACCAGTACAATTATGAAATTAGTGAAACCAGCACAATTATGAAATTAGTGAAACCAGTACACTCATGAAATGAGTGAAACCAGTACACTCATGAAATGAGCGAAACCAGTACAATCATGAAATGAGCGAAACCAGTACAATTATGAAATTAGTGAAACCAGCACAATCATGAAATGAGTGAAACCAGTACAATCATGAAATGAGCGAAACCAGTACAATTATGAAATTAGTGAAACCAGCACAATTATGAAATTAGTGAAACCAGTACACTCATGAAATTAGTGAAACCAGTACACTCATGAAATGAGTGAAACCAGTACAATTATGAAATTAGTGAAACCAGTACACTCATGAAATGAGTGAAACCAGTACAATCATGAAATGAGCGAAACCAGTACAATTATGAAATTAGTGAAACCAGTACAATCATGAAATGAGCGAAACCAGCACAATTATGAAATTAGTGAAACCAGTACACTCATGAAATTAGTGAAACCAGTACAATCATGAAATGAGTGAAACCAGTACAATTATGAAATTAGTGAAACCAGTACAATTATGAAATGAGTGAAACCAGTACAATTATGAAATTAGTGAAACCAGTACACTCATGAAATTAGTGAAACCAGTACACTCATGAAATGAGTGAAACCAGTACAATCATGAAATGAGTGAAACCAGTACAATCATGAAATGAGTGAAACCAGTACAATCATGAAATGAGTGAAACCAGTACACTCATGAAATGAGTGAAACCAGTACAATCATGAAATGAGCGAAACCAGTACAATTATGAAATTAGTGAAACCAGCACAATTATGAAATTAGTGAAACCAGTACACTCATGAAATGAGTGAAACCAGTACACTCATGAAATGAGCGAAACCAGTACAATCATGAAATGAGCGAAACCAGTACAATTATGAAATGAGTGAAACCAGCACAATTATGAAATTAGTGAAACCAGTACACTCATGAAATGAGTGAAACCAGTACACTCATGAAATGAGCGAAACCAATACAATCATGAAATGAGCGAAACCAGTACAATTATGAAATTAGTGAAACCAGCACAATCATGAAATGAGTGAAACCAGTACAATCATGAAATGAGCGAAACCAGTACAATTATGAAATTAGTGAAACCAGCACAATTATGAAATTAGTGAAACCAGTACACTCATGAAATTAGTGAAACCAGTACACTCATGAAATGAGTGAAACCAGTACAATTATGAAATTAGTGAAACCAGTACACTCATGAAATGAGTGAAACCAGTACAATCATGAAATGAGCGAAACCAGTACAATTATGAAATTAGTGAAACCAGCACAATTATGAAATTAGTGAAACCAGTACACTCATGAAATTAGTGAAACCAGTACACTCATGAAATTAGTGAAACCAGTACACTTATGAAATTAGTGAAACCAGTACACTCATGAAATTAGTGAAACCAGTACACTCATGAAATTAGTGAAACCAGTACACTCATGAAATGAGTGAAACCAGTACAATTATGAAATTAGTGAAACCAGTACAATTATGAAATGAGCGAAACCAGTACAATCATGAAATGAGCGAAACCAGTACAATTATGAAATGAGCGAAACCAGTACAATTATGAAATGAGCGAAACCAGTACAATCATGAAATGAGCGAAACCAGTACAATCATGAAATGAGTGAAAGCATTACAATCATGAAATGAGTTAAACCAGGGGGGGGGGGGGCTACACTTCTACCTGTTTGTCCTAAGTTATGTATATGGCTCTTCTAAATGTATACGAACAGTGAAGTTGTGTTAGTGCATATACACAGGACTGCCTGAGTCTTCACAGATACAACTACGCCCCCTTTCGACAGACGTGTCCCAGTACTTTCAGTTCTAACCTTTCGCTTTTCAGTGAAATCGATATTCCATCTAAATCTAAACCCAGTCCGCTTTTCACAATAATTTACCCGTAGAATATACAGTTGACCTTTTGTGAACCTTAGTATATATACTAACTTAGTGAGCTAAGACAAAGACATCTCCTGTGTAAATTTGACGCTAAATCTCGGCGACAAAAATAAATATTGTGTGATAGTTAAGTCATTATCTATATGCAGATCAAACATGAAACCAACATACAGAACAATTGTCGGTCACATTGAAGGCTGATAGTCAAGGAGTTCCGAGTTCGAAATCCGATTCGGACAACAGTCTTTCCTGTCATTCGTCTTCCGCTACTGAACTTAACAGTATACGTAGGAAGGTTGTCGACTGCCTAGAGAACGATGTGTTTGTACACGTGCGAGCAGCTCAGTAAATGCATGACTATGTGAGCTGACCGCCTAACAGAAATACTGTTGAAAAAGGTGTTTAATTCCAATTAATCCATGTAAAAATATGTTATAAGTATAGTCAAACCTGTGCTAAAGACCACATTCGTATAGCAATTCCCTGTCGATAGCACAACCACACTTTTAATTTCCCAATTATTCATGTTATGTATAAATTACCCTGTAGTTAACGACCACCTATGGACAAAGACCAGATTGTTCTCTTCCCATGGGTGGTCTTTGAACATAGGCTGAACTGTATTTCTGTTTCCGTTTGTGTGAAGAAAGTATAAGATACACTAGAGGATACGTGTATCTTGTATGGGAAAACTCGTGATTCAAGGCTATTGTATCAAACTGTGAAATAACAACAAAACAGACGTCACTGTACGAGCTAGTGCATAGGAAAATGTATACGTTGGCTAGTGGGAACAACATGGAACCAGATCTACGCTGTTCACATAGTACTGACACAAACTTGTAAGAAACTCCTGTTTCTTTGTGTAGACTATGATAAGGTTGAGTATATGGATATGCTGATCTGACCATACATTGTTCAGAAATGCTAACTTGTACCTTTTTCTCATGCACGAGCATATGTGCGCCGTGATCACCAGTCATTGGGCATCTGCGACCATTGTACATACATATCAACTTGTGTATATGTGCAGATTGATCTGGAGCTACCTCCCATTCGCCAGTAAGCAACAGATTAGTTTTATGAAGTTTCTGATAACCAATGTGCATAAGGATTGGATAACATGGAAGCGTAAATTGATATTTATCTGCAGTGATAAAAAGAAATATCCTCAGATTTGTTTTCGCGGAACATGGTCAATGTATTGATTTAGGATTGAATTTAGCCTTCGTCTCAACAAGGTATTTTGTTTGTTTTGTGTCAGACAGCTATTAATGGATATATGTCACCTGCTATTATATCATCATCGTAAACGTGTGATCTAATTATGGTTTATATATAATTTTAATTCTTGTTCGTATTTTGTTAACCTATTTTCGGATACAGGCGTATGTCGGCTCCCCTGCAGTAGACGAAATTCAAAAACTTTGTAAAAATTACATTGAATAGTGTACTTACTTTATCGACAAACAAAACTTTTATTTCATCAACATTTCACACAGAAGGTATGAGTATGTTCATCTTTTAGATTTAGTTTCCGGAATACGAAATTATTTTAAGATGGCTGCAAGTCACAGCGTTAAGGATGGACACGCATTTCATTAAAGTGAAAAGAATATGCACCGGAATTAGTTTACATGTAAACATTCGGTACATTAGCACCGGAGAAGATCCAGATTAGCATTCGCTTTTGGGTATTCCAGTCCTGGTCTTTACATTGTCGTGCAAGTACAGGAGGATTGCAGTAAGCCACTGGAGAAGGCATATGACCCAAAACACGGACTATTCAAATATACGAATTAATTAATTATAATTGCCATTTATTCTTTCCCACATAAAACAAATCTGTAGCAGACGATTTTGAAAACAACTAGTTACAAATGTAATAAATCTCCATAAATGAAACTAATTATTAAATAGAGTTGAAGACATTGTGGTAAAAGGAGAACTCGCTCATTATGAGCATTTTATCTTTTTGCCACTGCTGCAGTGGCGCCAGAAAGCGTATGTTTGTGGAAAAGAGTTAATTACAAAACCTCTGAAAGATGGTTTACGTTATTTATTTATTTATTGTGCGTGTTTCAGAGATAACAGTCCATCACCATAGGGATACAACAGAATGTCAGATGACCTCATAAAGCAAGCTGAAATAAGGCACCAACGACGACCGGCAGGCCACCGGCCTATGGAAAACGAGGAAATTATACCTCTAAAGAAATCAACGACAAAGGTACAGTTAGGTGATTGGTAAAATGTTAGTCTGAATCCCATTCATGCAGGTCCCTATTGATATAATTGCAGTATACGACTTTTGAAAACATTTTACAAAAGGAGAAAATGCTCATAAAGAGCAGTATCTCCGTTTCCGGCACTTTTCAACCCTTTTCAATAATATAACTTCTTTTATTTATAGCATTTTTCTTGTTTTCAAAGTCGTCATAGTCATATTCGTTCTATGTGGACCCCTCTTAAAAATATTGTATTTCACATCTTTAACCCTTTCCCTCATACTGCAATTCTGCAGCAGACGACTTTGAACGTATTTTGTCAAAAAAATAGAAAATCTCCATAATTGAATGGATAACCTATGATAAAAAGTGGAAAACATAGTGGCAAAAGGAGAAATTGCACGTTTTGTGCAATTTCTTCTTTTGTCACTATGTTTTCAAAAAGTTTGCAGAGGCGTCAGAAAGCGTCTATATGAGGGAAAGGGTTAAAACATAGTTAAGGTAATATTGCCCCCACATGACCACCCCTTCCTTTCCATAATTTGTTTTAAAAGAATCATCCACTGTACATGCTTTAAAAACCTTTCAACTTCCAATATAATAGTTCTAACACGTGTACTTTGAGAACCCCTCCGTACGCTAGCTGCGTAGTTTGATCTGGATCCACATGGTTCATCAATAAATTACAGAACGTCTCAGCAAACGTCTGACAAACATCGTCAATATGGCTGAAAACAAGCCGATCTTTATCTAAACGGGGTATATATCATCACCGTGGTATAGTGGTCAGAGTCTCTGCCCTTGGAGCGCGAGACCAGGGTTCCATCCCAGGTCGGGTCATACAAAAGACCTTTACAATGACAGTAATGACTTTCTACCTCGGCGTTTAGAGTTGCGGTGATATCATTATGACTGAAACATCGTTGACAGTATATATGATACCGGTAGTACTGGTAATCTACCAAGGAATCGCCGTCATATAACTAAAATACTGTTGAAAGCCCTTTCCCAGTTACAGCAAATTTGCAGCAGACGACTTTAAAAACATGGTCACAAAAACCTGAAAAATCTCCATAAATGATAGCTTAATTGTTAAATAAAGTTTAAAACATTGTGGCCAAAGGGGAAAGTGCTCATGATGAGCAATTTCACCTACTATATCCACAATGATTTCAAAAGTCGTCTGCTGCTATTGTGTCAAAATGCATCTAGATGGGAAAGGGTTAAACAAACCAACCTAACGTGTTATATATACGGTAGTGTCAGTTGATTGTCCTTGAGCTCGGTTCATCTCTTCTGTATAAACAGCTACTAGCTCAAGGTAATCCGGACACAAAACAGTCCTTACCGCCTATCCGTCACCATGGCAACCAGGACATTTCGATGGCAATCTCCAATTTGTCCACATTGAAAGTGGACGACAGACCAAGGACTCCACGACGACGCCTTGGTTCCCAAACTAACCGTGACATTGGCGGGCTGGACGAAGGTCAACTAAAGAAGGCATGTCTACCGTTTATAAAATGTAAGGTAAACATCTGTATTTCTTTACTCAAGTTTGTTTTTACTCCAGCGGTTCCATTGGTCTATAAGGTGGGTCGTTTAGAAAGGTAAACCATTTATCACATAATAATAAGACTTCCCTTTTACTATGTGTTGACACTTTCCGAAAATATGAAGAGGAGCCGCGTCTAGTGCTTTGGGATCTTAATGCATCAGCGTACAGTGAAGACTCAGACTTTAAAGGTGCTGCACTCCAGATTATAGATAGTATAGTCAAAGTTTTAAAACTGTTCAAAACTTGGCTTGACATATTAGAATCATAATTATGGGCTAAAATTAAAGTAATACTTTACCTTTCCAGTTCTATAAACATCTAACTATTGATCGTGTGTGCTTCATTTTTACTGGGTAGACATACCCAGTAAGCCAAATTTTGTACTTTTTCATGACTTTCAATTGACTGTTTTCAACATTTACTGCCAAAATAGTTTTTAACTATTTATTACCTACTTTGTTGTAACTATTAGCAATATTTGCTGAACTTTCAATAATTCCAAAGTTTGATCTCCATCTGGAGTTCAGCACCTTTAATGTCACATGATCTTCACCGTTCGCATATATGTAATATAAACGTAAATTTATTTTCTGATAAAAGCTAGATGTGTAGCCCTTCTAGGGTTATGCTAATATAATTTCAAATGATGACAGACACGGCCCATATATAGTTCCTTGCGTATACATATCATTGACGTGTGACAATACTACCTTTATGGCGTAAGCGCAAAATGACCCCCAAAAACAAAGGTTAATGTCACAGGCTTGTTGCATTCAAATTGTAAAGTCTTTAACTATTTCAGCGCCAAAGGCAATATTCAGGGTTTTGCAAAAAATACTGATTCAGGCGAGTCAGCTCGTAACGGGCTGTCTCACCTGAAATCAGCATCGTTTGCCTTCTAGTTATCAAAATTGTCAAAATTGTATTATATGAGAAATGGATATTTGAACATAGAAGATTCTACTTTAAACAATTCGGCGCTGAAAGAGTTAACCATTTTCCACATACATCAAATCTGCAGAAGACGACGTTGAAAACAGCTTCGCAAAATATGGAAAATTTCTGTGAATTAAAGTATAATAATTGAATAGAGTTGAACACATTATGGAAAAAGATGACATTGCCACTATGTTTACTAAAGTCGTCAGCCTGCAGAGACGCCAGAAAGCGTCCGTTTGTTGGGAAAAGGTTTAAGTCATTCAAGAAAGCAACTAAGCACTTGTACATTCATCGGCCTGATAGATCGCGTCGTACCGTCTACTATGAAAACAGTTGAAGACGAAAAGCTTGTACTACCAATACACTTGAACGTATTAATGAGCGGTTGGTTCAGGAAAAATATCTGTGGAAATAGACCTGCGCATTCATGCTAAGGATCCAAATATATATATAGATATTGCTTTGCAGAAGGTATTCGAAATGACGATCAGTGTAGATCTAGATCAGTTGGCTGATCTGGATATAAACTGGTTGTAAATGCCTTACATTTGGTTTTAATTAGAGCGCTGCTCATATAAAGCTTTGATAAGAAGTTAAATACATTGCGGAGATAATAACTGTCGTGTGCTACAAAGAGGTTACATTTCGTCAGTATTGGGGACAAGGGTTAATTTACCGTTACAGGTAATGGGAATGGGTTTTGTAAATTCCATCAAATGGTGGAATCAAAGTACTCGTAAACCTGACATACAGACCAAAACTGTCAACGGTTTTAAAACTCGTTTTCACATTTAGACCTTTTTTACTTGACGGCTTCGAAGCAAAAAAATAATATTAAGCTTTGGATTATTCCTGCATAATCCTTTCCCAATGGCAGGCCCATTTTAGCGCATCTGCATTAGATGCCTTTTGAAAACATGGAGGCAAATACAGACATTGCTCACAATGAACTTCTAAAACTTCATAAAGTTTTCACTTGTCTGCTGCAATGGCGTCATAAAGCGTCCATATGTGTGAAATGTAATGAAAACTAATATGGCGCTTTTGGTTATTCTTACACAACAGGTGAGTTAACCTATCGGTCAGTTTTAACAACGGACTGGAGCAGTTATCCATATCCGTCCAGACAAAACGATACTAACTGGGATAACTTTTAAAAAACATTGCGAGAAAAGGAAACATGATTCATCATCAAGAGTCAATTTTTTTTTCGCACTGTTTCCTCATCGTTCTTTCTCAACATCTTTGGCACATTTTAATGTGACCCCGCACCTAATCGATAGTTAATCAACAGCGGCATTATACCCTATCCTTTCAGATCAATGGCAAGGACATAAAGGCGTTATTGAACACCGCTTCTTCGTACTCCACTGTTAATAGACGGGTTCATGAATTATGCAGGTAGGTAATAAAGCTTAGAGGTAAAGTTCTGAAAACCATTCCAATTAACCCGGTTTACCTGTAACATTTATAGAGTTGACTCTTTTTTACCCAAACTCGACATTTGTTTCGAACGAGCGACGGTAATAAATGGAAATGAACGCTCCTGGAATGATTTTCCTCATCAATAGGTGCTTTCAGCTATTGTAAAGATTTAAGTTGAAGTTACTGGAATTTTGCACACTCTTGTCAGGCGACGTATGTGAAGGCGTTTGTATGACCCCTAAATCGCCAAGAATTCGTAATTGCCGATCTGTCTGGCTCAAAATTATTGGCCATAACTTACCCGTCTTTTCCGGTTATGCAGTTTGGTTGTGACTTTGACATTTAAAACTCCTATTCAAAACGTATGACGTGTTTTGATGACAATGATTTTTATATTCGCCATGTGATTACCTTATGAAGAGACCCTTTTTAGTATTAGCACTGGCGTCTGAATTTCCATATGCTCAAATTGGACATATACGTTTAGACCAATCATGTGTTGGTTGTACTTTATGGCCCGTTCTCACCGCCGATCTGAGTACCGCGATCAAATTCATGCGGTCGTGAAATGATCTCACTCTGTCTGTCTACAGGGGGTCGGGTCCCGCAAGGTCTGCAGCGGTCTTCCTTGGTCGCTAGCGGTCGGGCTTTCAACACATGTCAAAAATATCATGTTGGAACCCCGACCTTTAGCTACCGACCAAGGTAGACCTCTGTGAAGACCGGGCGACCAACCGTGCAGATAGAGGGAAATCGTTTCACGGCCGCATAATCAAGTTTCTAAGATCGGCGGTGAGAACGGGCTATTAAATATGATATGTTATATTAACTTATATTGTATCTGATATGATAGATCAACTGGCACGTTGCTATTCTAAGAAAATGACACAATTATTTTTTTGAAAACAGTTTAAAATACCCTAGGTAGAATGCTGCCGCTGGTAAATATGACACGGTGCTAATAATCAGAAACGGGGATTCCCCCCCCCCCCCCCCCACACACACACACACACAAATAAACATTCAGACGCCTGTAATGACAGCGTAAGTTTTTATTTTGTGACCTTGACCTACGCTAAGAAAAGTTGGTTGCCGCCCGTGAGTATTGCTGTTTCACAAACAAGTCTTGTTTTGCATTTTTTTTTATGCGATAACTATTTTACTGTGGACTCCTCATCATTTCAGTCAAATCAATAAATCAATCAATCGACAATATGCAATACAGCTCTAGCGGTCACAGCGGTCGTTACTTCCGGGAGGTTTACGTTACTATGTCCCGTTTCGCCTAAAACAGACGGTTCGGTACACAACGGTTGCCCAAAACACCAATCGAATTGCAGCTCAGTTACGAATATGCTTCACTCAGCTTAAAGCTGGTTTATGGAACACTTCCATATTCATAATTCTTCTTAAAATTGAATGCCAAGTTACATCCATCAATGTTACTCGTAGTAATTCATATTACGGCGTTCCGATTGGAAAGTTCCAGAATTGCTGGTAACTTTACACTTATATCGGTGAGCCACCCGTAAAATACATTACCGCAAGCCACAACGTCAACGAGGGAGGTCGCCCGCTCTTACTAACTAAACATATCAAATCACGCCCTACGAAAATCGAATTTCAGAAAAATGTTCTCTGTAGAGATGGTTTTAAGATTATATGGTTTTTGACCACACTGCTCAAATCGAGCACTTTCCCCCCCTTTTTCTATAATGTTTTCAATGCCAACTCATTTTATATTCAAGTTTTCCTCATTTTTGTTCCAAAGCAGACAACTCTCAACCTATCGCTGCCAATGGCAACGAAAGGCTTTTGTAAATAATGCAGATTCAGGAGAGATAGCTCTCTTAGACCTAAAATTTGACCAAATTTCCTGTTGGACGAAACATAGACTGGTCTAATTATCAACATGGAAGAATCGACTTTGAGAAATAGTCACTATTATACTAAACGTTTGCAGATGTGTTGTATGTGGGAAAGGGTTAATAAGAGGAAGAAACACGAAACCGCTGTTTATTATTCCTGCTGATGTAAATTGATGTAAAAAGTCGGAGTGGATCCGATTGAAACCGAAGCATCAACTGATCAAAGCAGAACCCGCTCATCACGGGAATCGAATATGCAATTAACCCTTTCCTATATATAGACGCTTTCTAACGCCTCCGCAGCAGACGGCTATTTGAAAACATAGTGACAAAAGAAGAAATTGCACAAAACGTGCAATTTCTCCTTTTGCCACAATGTTTTCCACTTTGCACAAAACGTGCAATTTCTCCTTTTGCCACAATGTTTTCCACTTTTATTCATAGGTTATCCATTCAATTATAGAGATTTTCTATTTTTTGACAAAATATGTTCAAAGTCGTCTGCCACAGAATTGTCGTATGAGGGAAAGGGTTAACCCTTTCTCACATACAACAAATATGCAGCAGACGACTTTGAAAACATATTGACAGAAATATGTAAAATCTCCATAAAACATAGCTTAATTTTTAAATAAAATTGAAAAAATTGTGGCCAAAGGAGAAATTGCTCGTCATGTTTTCAAAAGTCGTCTGCTGCTATTGCGTCAAAATGGCGACTGCGGGTGGTCAAGGGTTAAAGTACTAAACAATATTTTGAAATGGATATATTAGCGTTGTAATTATTTCAACGTGGAAATACAACCATTCAATGGGAGAGGGTAAACCAAATTGTTAATATGGAATATAGGACTCTTTCCCTGTTATCAGTATTATTTTATATTCCTTTCAAGTTTGGAATAAGTGTTAAATGTACCTAAAACAGTATCTCTGTGCATGGAATCGCATGTCAAATGTTTTTTGTTGAAGACAGTGGTACCCGTACAGCAAGGAATCAGCCGGGGTCTAGTGGTTAGCGTCGGGGATTTGTAACCGGACAACCTGTGCTCAATCCCTAGTCGCGGCTCGACGGTCACGTATCAGCTAAAAGCTTATTCCGCAATCAATATGGAATATGTCCGTTTAACTCTTTCACTGCCAAAGGAAATTAAAGGATATTGAAAACAATGCTCGTAACGAGCTGTCTCTCCTGAAATCCGCATTGTTTGCCACTTAGACATTACATTTTACCGAATTTCCTATTGGACGGAAAATGGAGTGGTCCAATTGTCAACTCAACACGGAAGAGTCGACTTTGTGAAATTTGGTAGTGAAATAGTTAAACTAAATTCGACTGCGCCAGAGGTTTCAAAGGTTTACTATATTAGGAGAAGAAACTGAAGCAATCACAATGTTTAGATAGGTGCCGAGTTGAAAGATTTAGCATATTTTTACCTTAAAGTCTATTTGTATGCAAAGATCTGAGGATTGTATACTTTACGACATATAGACGTATTTTAACGCATCTGCAGCAAACAACTTTTGAAATCATTGTGACAAAAGGAGAAATTGCTCAAAACGAGCAATTTCTCTGCCACAAAGTGTTCAACTATTTTTCAGTAATTATACCTAAAATAATAGAGTTTCCATATTTTTTAGTAGCCATATTAAAGTCGTCTGCTGCAAATTTGTTGTATGTGGGGGAATGGTATATTTGTATGCAAAGATCTGAGGATTGTAAACACTTTCCGACATCCAGACGCTTTCTGACGCCTCTGCAGCAGACGATTTTTGAAAACAGTGTGTCAAAACGAGCAATTTATCCTTTTGCCACAATGTTTTCAACTTTTTGTCCAGTTATTATACGTTCATTTATAGAGACTTTCCGTGATTTAACCTTAACGATCTCAAAGGCGTCTTCTGCACATTTTCTGTATGTGGAAAAGGATTAAACAGGTTTTATGGAGGAGAAGTCCGGCAAATAAAAGGCGATTAATTATTCATTTTGGTATACTATACTCTTTACATACTTGTTTTCCCCTTTCCCAAATACAACAAATCTGTAACAGACGACTTTGAAATAATCTAGATACAAATATTGAAAAGAGTTGCAAAACATGTGGAAAAAGGAGAAATCGCTCGTTATGTTGTCACAATGTTTGCAAATGTCTTCGGCTGCAGATACGTCTATATGTGATAAAGGGTTAACTTATTTTGAAAACGAAGGGAAAATAACACAAATTGTCTTCTAATACCAGCCGTTTGAAAGGATTGTTTGGCTATTATATTGAAGGAACTACTTCTCATCCATGTACATGCATTCTTTATATTCTAGCTTACATAAAGTACAGACAACAACGACCGCAAACATATCATTAGGAGATGACAGTTTTAAAGTACCGCTACAGACAGATGGTGAGTATAGTACCCAGTCTTACTCATTCCCTTATACAGACGAATTTTGAAAACAATGTCGAGGGAAAAGGAGCTCATAACTATCAATTTGTCCACCCTCTCATAATTACGTTATATTCAAAATGCAATCACATTGACATCAGTCTAAAATAAATCGCTGTTCGCACGTTGGAGTTTACGACATCCCATAAAAGAAGGAAAGCCTAATTGAATTGACCTTATAGATTTAAATGTTCATGAGTGCGGGTGCTCGTTTTTCTGACCAATTTAATCGAACGATACATTCAAAGCTTGCTTCTGCTATCAAAATAGTTACTTTACAATCATAATAATCGGCCATCACCGCTTCTCTGTCTTCTTCTTTTATGTTCTATTATTTCCATATATTCTGACAAGGGGAAGGTAACCGGACTAGTATGGAAAAATGATAAAACAGAACATTTAATTAAAGTTGAAATTGGGCATTTTAGGATTTAAAAATACCTTAGATAAAATGTATGAATATCAAAACATGTTTCCATATCTGGGCGAATATATATGTGTTATCTCCCCTGTTGATACCTAACGATTGAATGCACGATATTTTCATTGGATCCCGTAAAGGTCAATCTGCAGTCATCAGATCTATACGAGCGTGTGTTACTGCAGGGTTTTAATGAGAATGGTACAAACTTACACTTATGTATTGTGAAAATTACCTGATTCATATTGTCCACTGCACTTGAACAGTACAGTAGATACACACTGCGTCTTCGTATTTCCCAAATTATATGTAAACCAACCCCGAATATTATCTATGGTTCGTGGGTTGTCGAAATTTCTATTTGGTCGAGTTGTATTTGTTTTATAATCATCTGAACAACAATATGGAAAGACTATATAAGATAAAATGTAGTTATTAAATAAAGTTAAAAACATTGTGACGGAAGGAGAAATTGCGAGAAATTAGTAATTTCTCCTTTGACCAAGATGTCTTCAAAGGCTACTACTGCGTCTGTTAATTAACACAGTAACTCAGCCATATCAAGACTGCGCCTGCAGGGCTAAAACCTAGAACTTCTTGACCAACACAATGCACCCTTTACGATTGAACAATGAACACTTCGGTTTCTGTTTTTGGTCCATAAAGGACTCAATTTCCAGACATTTTAATCCGTTTAATAAAAATACTTGTCTTGGTATGAAATGTATCAGGGATTTATTCAACATTATTGATGTGTTTTTAATTTATTTCAGATCTAGGGAATCATGACTTAGTTCTTGGAATGGACTTTTTGTCGGACAATAATGTAAGTAGGCTATATCATCTTCATGTTGCGTCCATCGTTTATCTTCTTAACCCCTTCCCTCATACGACAATTCTGCAGCAGACGACTTTGAACATATTTTGTCAACAAATAGAAAATCTCTATAACAACAAGCATCAAGGAAGCCTCCGATTGATTGGGTTTTAACGCCATTTTAACAATTGTTCAATCATATCACGGCGATCAGTTCACCTATCCATATGTTTCCTGGTTTTCTCACACCAGTACTCCACACAACAGTCTTTCCGAGCATTTGGCTTCTTTTCCGCATATAATGTTAGCCACTTAGTGGAAGACGAATTATGCTTGTCGCATTGAATATTATTAAACGTCGGAAAGAATATTGTCCGAACTTGGGTTCGAACTCACAACCCCTGGATTGACAGCCCGCGCCGCTACGGACTGAGCTACCGGGGCTCAGCAAGGAAGCCTCTGAAACGTTATTATGACCAAACATCAATCTTCACTTCAATGTTTTTGAAAAAACCTGTTAATATCTAAACTAGGCCACAATCCACCAACGATACTTAGCGCTAAAAAACAACAACTTTAGAGTGTATTTCATCATTTTCCTAATAAGAATGGCTAAATATTTCATTTCTTGTTCAGGAACTATTAATGCCATTATATCCATTATAGGCCATCATAGGCCTTTATAGGCATTTACTTTTACCGAATATAATTGAGTTGAGTTGTAAAACATGGATGCTGGGATATGTTCAAACAACAAATCTGCAGCAGACGACTTTGAAAACATAGTGACAAAACCTGACGATATCTTAATTGTTAAATAAAGTTGAAGATGTTGAAATTGAGCAATTTCACCTTTGGCCACAATGTTTTCAAAAGTCGTCTGCATGTGAGAAAGGGTTAAACACTGCAATTTAGTTTAATCTTATTTATTTTACATCAATTGCGAAACAAGCTTTAAGCTTATATTAATCACGCTCGACGTCTGCTTCATGGATACTTTACCAGTACTCGCGCCGTTTGTGTGGAAAAAATCCCAAAGCCAGAACTCGCTCATCACGGGATTCGAACCCGTGATCTTTGGTACAAGAGGCCGACGCTCTACCTCTGTACCACTGTCTTACACTACAATTTGAGGGGTGGGTTCGGTTAGGACTCGCCTGCATATCCGGAGTATGTGTTCGGAGAATCTCATTGTACCTATTTTCGTGTTGCTCAAATATGGGTCAAACATGATGGTGGGTTGTTGTTTATATTTTCAGTGTGTTTTGGACTTAAAACAACGACTGCTGACAACCAACGGTTCCAACAAATTAGCCCTTTTAACAGAGGAAGAAATACCATTAAAGTATAGGAATAAACCTATTTTAACTGCTTCAATGTGATAAGGAAACAAAGAATACACATGTACAATACTGCTCATATGGGACTGAATTTTGCCGACATAAATTTGCCTTTTTAAACATAGAATATATTTTAACCACACTATAAAAACTACCCATAGGGCACCTGCCACTATTGTAGAGAAAGATCAACCTGTACACCACCGTTATTTGTCAATTAGTTAACACTTTCCCACATACAACAAATCTGCAGCAGACGACTTTCAAAAACATCTTGGCAAGAATATGATAAATCTCTGTAAATAACAGTATAGTAATTGAAGAGTTGAACATCTTTTGAGAAAGGTGAGATTGCTCATTATGGGCAATTTCTCCTTTTGTCACAATGTTTACAAAAGTCTGCTGCTGCAGAGGCATGAGAATACGTTTTTATGTGGGGACGAGTTAATGAAGGTTTTAAGAATTTTCTGACAAATAATGACATTTAGGTCGGACAGCATCAAATCATTATGCAGGCAGATCTTTATCTACATAAAAACACAATATGAGCCGTTCCACAAGAAAAACCAACATTAGTGCAGGCTATTCCGGGCCGACTAATTCCGTCTCAGCCGGATAGAGGTATATAGTGATGAACCTGAAACAGGAAATCCACAGGAGGCGGTTGGTTTTTAGCTCACCTAAGCACGAAGTGCAAGTTGAGCTTTTGTGATCACTCACCGTCCGACGTCCGGCGTCGTCTGCGTCGTCGTCGTCTGTTAACAATTTCCTACAAATTACTTCTCCTACTAAACCAATGAACAGATTTCAAAATAACTTCACAGGAATGGTCCTTAGGTAGTCTTCTTTCAAAGTTGTTCAAAGAAATTAATTTTTTCCTTATGTGTGCATTGTTAAAACTTTAAAAATCTTCTTGTCCAAAAGTACTGGCCCGATTTAAAAATTATTTTGCACAAATGTTCCTTGGGGCACCCTTTACCAAGATTGTTCAAATATTTCCGATCCGTTGAAAAGCATGGCCGCCAGAGGGCGGAGCTTGTTTTCCTTATATGTGCATTGTTAAAACTTTAAAAATCTTCTTGTCCAAAAGTATTGGCCTAAAAACAGTAAAAACTTTGAAAACTATTGAAGTTCTATTAAATCAGGTGAGCGATATAGGGCCATCATGGCCCTCTTGTTTCATCTTCCTATTGTTTTCATCACCTTTGACTAATTACAGGTCATTATTTTGATGAGCATGAAACTCATAAAAACAAATGCAAAACAACAGTAACAACATTCTGTGACACTTTCAGAATGTCACATGACAATTGTATGCAGAAAAGACTTTTTGATGAGTGAGCGAGAGAGAGAGAGAGAGAGACAAGGGGTGGGGGGGGGGAGGGTGAGAGAGAGAGAGAGAGAGAGAGAGAGAGAGAGAGAGACAAGGGGGGGGGGGGGGAGAGAGAGAGAGAGAGAGAGAGAGAGAGAGAGAGAGAGAGAGAAAATTGAGAGATATATAGATATTTTTTTCATTGATTTTATGTCTTTATTGAAAGAAATGTCTAAAATAAGAATGTCATGAAATGCTGTTTAATTAAAGATTTTATTCAAGATAACTTTTATATATATATAAAATTGAAGCAGGCATTTCATTTGAAACATGTACCCAATTAGCCTCCCAATATGAAATTCAGCTGTCTTAACCCTTTCCAACATACAGTCTCTTTCTGACACCTCTGCGGGACGACTTTTGACATCATTGATCATAATGAGCAATTTCTCCTTTTGCCACAATGTTTTCAACTATATCCAATAACTTTATTTTCATTAATAGATATTTTCCAACTATATCCAATAACTTTATTTTCATTAATAGATATTTTCCGTATCGTTGCCTAGATGTTTTTGAAGTCATCTGCTGTAAATTTCCCACATACATCAAATCTACAGATGACTAATTTGAAAACATTTATGGACAAATGTCGTAAATTTCTATAATTGAGAAGTTTAATTATAGAAGGAGATGAAACACATGCAGATGCTCATTATAAGCAATTTCTTCTTTTGCCCCAATGTTTTCAAGTCATCTGCTGCAGAGGCATCTGTATGTGGCAAAGGGTTAAGTTTTCATAAGATGTAGCCAAAATATTTTACAGTAGACAACAGACAGAAATAAGAACACAGATAAAATGTACATCAAAATCAGTTTTTCATTAATTCTAATTTTCCACATACATGCACAGAACATCTACAGCAGACGTTGAAAACTGCTAGGCAAATATATGAAAAATCTCTGTAAATGAAAGTATGATTATTAAATAGAATTGAACTTGTGGCAAAAGGTGAAATGCACATGATGGGCGACTACTTCTTCAAAGATTTCAAAAGCTGCAGAACATCAAGCGTGTCTGTATGTGGGCTAGGGTAATGATTCTTAACCCTTTCTCTCTCATTGATGCTTTCTGGTACCTCTGCAGCAGACAGCCTTTGAAAACTTTGAGGCAAAAGAATAAATTTCTCCTTTTGACTTATAAACACCTACATCAAAATAAGAAAAATCTCTATAAATGAATGAACAATCATTGAATAGATGAAAACATTGTTGCAAAAGGATAAATTTCTTATTTTGGTGTAAGTGTTTACAAGTCATCAGCTCCAGATTTGATGTATGTGAGAAAGGGTAAATCCTGGGAAACAGGCCTTACAAATGAGCGACAAGTGTAATTCAAAACAAACCTGTGCATTATAAGACGAGTCTGATTTGGATATGAGCTTATCTGTAATACAATCAATGAGGGATCGAATCATGTTCCAGTAGAAATGAAACACACATCAGATTGTAAAAAGCATATGGTCTGATCTAACACTTTACACAGTCAATCTCTGAAGGTCCATTCTCCTGTGTCAGAGCTCATTGATACTTAAACCCTTTCCTACTTGTAGACGCACTTTGATGCATCTGCAGCAGACGACTTTTGAAAACATAGTGGCAAAAGAAGAAATTGCTCAAAACAAGCAATTTCTCCTTATGCCACAATGTTTTCAACTCTTGTTAAATTATTGCACTCCCATTCATAGAGATTTTTCATGATTTTGTCAATATCTATTAAAAGTCGTCTGCTGCAAAAAAAAATGTATGTGGGAAAGAGTTAACCCTTACCAATATATGACAAATCTGCTGCAAATAACTTTGAAAATATCAACGCAAAAATGAGAAAAATCTCTTTAAATGAAAGAAAAACTATCGAATAGTTTAAAACATTGTGGCAAAAAGAGTGCTACTTCTCCTTTTGCCACAATGTTTTGACTTTTCCGAAGTTGTTTGCAGAGGCTTCAGAAATCAAATGTTGTCGGAAATGATTCATTTTATTAAGAATATAATCAGTTCAGCCATGTATAAAAAATCATTGAAATCTCAGACAGATTTCTAGTAAAATATCAAAAGGCTGCATTCCGTCAACCCTTTCCCTCATAAAGACATTTCTGAATCAAGACAACATTTGAAAAGATAGTGGCAAAAGGAGAAAATGCTCGAGGTGTCCGAAAGCGTCTGTATGTGGGAAAGAGTTAAGATGCACTTGCAGCCATGATCATATCCAGAAATTATATTGAAAACGGCAATAAGGACCAATAAATAAACCCGTACTTTTCGGTAAAACTGTTACAGAGAAACTTTTCATTTGATTTATAAAGATTGTTTATTAATTTCCTTTGTAGACAATGGCTGTTTACATTTCAAACACAAATGTTTGTATGTCATAGGCATTTACAACAAGATGTTTTTTCCTTGTTATACATTATTACACAGATATAAATGATAATTAGTTAATTACTAATAACAAAATACAGATATTTCACAGATAATGCATCACAGTTTTCCTTATGTACCGTACTAGAATTAGAGCGGTAAATATTACCAACATTAACCCATTCCAACATATAGATGCTTTCTGACGCCTCTGCAGCAGACGACTTTGGAAAACATTGTGGCAAAAGGATAAATTGCTCAAAATGAGCATTTTTTCCCCATTTGCCCCAATATTTTCAACTTTTTCAGTAATTACACCTTCATTCATAGAGACTTTTGAGTTTATTGCACACTTGCTTTCAAAGTCGTCTGCTGCAGTTTTGCTGTATGTGGGAAAGGGTTAAATATACAGTTTTGGTTAGCTATACCAACTTATAAGTGTAATAATACTAATAATACAATATACGCCCATCAAGAAGATATAACCCTATATATTGCCTGAAGCAATCTGGTTGGAAACTGAACCAGGCCAAGGTTTTATCTACATAAACATTGTGAACAAGATTGGTCAAGTAATTGAGTGGATAAATCTTTTTAAGCTAAGCTTCCTTAATTAAGAGGCCATCAATCTTGCTGTACATTTATATCAAAGTTAGTCTAGAAATTGGCCAATAAACGATCCAACAGGTGTTGCTAATATCCTTTTTACCAAATACGACAAATCTGGAGCAGTTGACTTTGAACATAATTATGTTCCTAAACATCTTGAAAATCTCTATAAATGAATATCATATTATCATAAAGAGTTTAAAATATTGCCACATTGTTTCCCAAAGTCGTCTGCTGCAGATGCGTCAATTAATGGGAAAGAGAATATTATAGGTCCCATCTTAAGACAGGCGTCTGAAAAGGATTATATTTATACATTTTAATCTCTCAATATTGCACCTCCAAAGAGAGTAAACCATGTTAAAACAAATATCTCATCTATTTCCAATAGTATAGGCTTTTATAGAGCCACATGGACATATAAACTCACCTACATATAGACTAGTAGACATAAATTGAGTATGTCCATCGGAAAAAGTACAAGTTCGCTTTTGTAAACAGTGTAGATTCAGATCAATCTGTGTATCCTCAGTCTGATCAATATCTACTTTGTTCACATATAACTTACACATATAACCTTGTTAGAAGATTCGGTTGACTTTTGTAGATTTTAATAGGAAAGAACTGATGCACAGGCTGAGCTGAACCTACACACACTTGATCTGTTTAAAATTACAGACTTGTACGTTTTTTCACACAGACAGGCTCAATTATACTGAACATAATATGAGCCACATCACTGATAAAACCTACCTTCAGTGGTTTTGAAATTCTTGGTTATTCTGATCAAATGACATACTTGTCTGTGTTTGGTCATGGGATGCATGAACCACAATAGAGCCAACAGAGAAGATCTTGATCAGACTGTGTGAGAGTGCAGACTGATTTGGATCTTTGCTGGTTGCACAATTCTGAAGATAGGTTTTTGTTGGTAGTGGCCCATACAGCATTGTTTAACACATTCCCACATACAAACGCTTTCTGAAGCCTCTGCAGCAATTGATTGATTTAACGCGATTTTCAAATTTTTTTAGTCATATCACAGTAGCCTGTTTACTTACTTATGAGTTTCCTGACTTTCTCAAACCAGTACTCCACACAACACATTTCTAAGTAACTGGCTTTTCCACATAGACAGACAGCCTATTGGTGGAAGATGAATGATGCTTGTCACTGTGATAATTGACAATTGACAAACGTTGAAAAGAATGTTGACCAAGCTGGGGTTCAAACTCACAACCCCTGGATTGACAGCCCATGCACTACTGACTAAGCTACCAGGACTCGGCCCTCTGCAGCTTTTGCAACAATATATTCAACTACATAATTATATTTTCATTTATAGAGAGTTTTGAATTGTTTACCTAGATATTTTCAATGTCGTCTGCCGATTTGTTGTATGTGGGAAAGGGTTAATATACAGACATGGTCCAGAGGACCTCAACAATAATACTTAAAATCTAATTATGTAAATATATCTTTTTCCCCTCCAGATGACTATACCACCGCATAAAAGGATTTAAGTTATGATCAATGTCTTCTTATCCCACAATATTATGTTTTTTCTAAATTTTCAGATCCATTTTTTAAAATTCTTTTCTCTTTGCTATATAAAGAGAAAATAAAAGACACTACATATAAAATTGCGGGAAATAGAGACATTTCATTCATGAACCATTTCTATTTTTCTCACAATATTTTCAATCCATCCCATCAGAAAAGGGTTAACCTTAACATGGTGGTACAAAGGTCTGAAAAAGAAATTGTTTTTGTGACTGTCCATGCAGAGGGGCCTTTTACCCAAAGTCCACATCGGAAACAAATAGATCCTGCATCATGTTTCGAGCTGAAAATAAAAAAAAATAATATGTATTACTGTCCAGAAACTAGAATGGAGTGCTCCGCGGAGCATGTGTGTCACCTGCACCTGCTCATTGAAAGTGTGACGAAAAAGTGTGACAGACAGACGCCAGACAAAATAAACAAGAGGGCCAAGATGACCCTAAATCGATCACCTGATTGATAGTAAATTAGTAGAAATATCTGGGAAAAAGATCAAGGAGTGCAATTAGAACTTCAAGGAGTGAACACTTCTCAAGAAACAGCTTATAAGTAAAGGTCATTTATATCTTGAAATCTAACAAGAACTTCAATTAGAATTGAATTATTAAGTTTTTGTCATTTTGCACCTTTCTTGATCTGTTTTTAATATAAACCAATATGGCTTGAACAGTTTTTTTAGAGGGGCATTTAAGGATTCTTTCTACTGAATTATCTTGGAGTCTGACAAGCAGATTATGGAGGAAAAGGATTTTAAAGTTTGATCGTTTTACTCATGTTCTGATACATGTATGGTGAGTGTAAGGAACGACAACTCTGCGAAGGAGATTGCCCTTGCATAATACTCTGCCAAGTGTTACCTCCCTTAGACCATAAATCTAATAACCATATGTCATTTGAAGCAAAAAGTTTAATTACTCCTTTTCTGATGCTGCTTGGTTGCTATGCCTTTCAACAAATCAATATGGCTTGACAAAGTATGTAGATGATCAATGAAAGAACATTTCTACAAAACTATCTTTAAATCAGACAAGCACTTTTATAAGGATGCTTTATTAAAGTATTGTCATTTTGCCCCTTTTTTGATGCCGCCTGACTGCCATGTTTTTCGACCAATCAGTATGGCTTGAACAATTTTTATAGAGGGTCACCCAAGGAACATTTCTACCAAATTATATTTGAATCTGACAGGCAGATTCGGAGGAGAAGATTTTTAAAGTTTGGACATTTTGTCCCCTTTCTGATGCCGCAGCAACCAAAGTTCTCAATGGAATTTACATCTTTGAACAATTTTGAAAGAGGACCACCAAAGGAACATTCCTGTGATGTTTGGTGGAAATTGTTCTTGCGGTTCAGGAGGAGATGATGTTTAAAGCTAAAAGTTAACGACGGACGACAGACGACGGACACAGAGTGATCAGAATAGCTCACCTTGAGCCTTTGGCTCTAGGTGATCTAAAAAGTAATCCCTAAGTGCCTACCATGCTACGCAGGGTGACACAAAAAACAACCTCATGGTAATTGATTGATCAAAAAAAGTATTTTAAACCATGCCCATCGACATGCAACAAAAACAAACCAACAATTATTTGTTAAAAACTACCCCGTTCTCATACATCACATGGCTTTTGTTTGTGATGCAGAAACCTCATTTGACAATCAAGTGTTCTGGACACTGGACAGAACATATTAATTTATTTTGATTGACAGACATACTGCATATTATTTGCATATTGGATCCATGAATTACAACCATTGTAGATCCAGATCAATAGTAGCAGAACGATTCAAGAAACATCTAATACGCAAGCATTGTGCATTTTGATCAGGCTACATAAATGTAAAGACAGATCTTCATCTATCACAATTATTCTAAGGTTGGTATTCCAAAATCACAGCTCAAGTTTAGATGTTCGAAGGAACACATGTTGGTCTCCTAATTAACGAACCCTTTCCCACATACAGAAAATCTGCAGCAAACAACTTTGAAAACATCTAGGTAAAGATGTGGAAAATCTCTAAATATGACAGTTTAATTATAGAAAAGATTTGAAAACATTGTGGCAAAAGGAACAAGAGTCCCAAGAGGTAAAGTATCGCTCAATTAGGCAAAAATTATATCTCCAAACAGCCCCACCCCCTGGTGGTCATGTTTTTTTACCAATCACCATGGCTAGATGGAATCTCGTAGAGTGTCACACAAGGAACATTTCTGCAAAATTATTTGAAAATCGGCCAAATATTTTGGGAGAAAAGTTTTCACTAAAGCCAATATAAGGCAAAATCAATCCACATGGCTTGTAGGAATCTGATAGTGGGTCACCCAAGGAACATTTCTACAAAACTATTTGAAAATCAACCTGACATCTTCGGAGGAGAAGATTTTTTAAGATTTCACTATAGCCATATAAGCCAAAATAGACCCGCCCCCTGGTGGCCATAGTTTTCATTAACATGGCTTGAAGAATCTGATAGAGGGTCACCCTATGAACATTTCTACAAAATTATTTGAAAAATTGGCCTGACACTTTCAGGAGAAGATTTTTTAAGTTTTCACTTTAGCCATATAACTTGAAACAAGGCAAAATAACCCAGCCTCCTGGCGGCCATCTTTTTTGACCAATCAACATGGCTTGAAGGAATCTGATAGAGGGTCATCCTAGGTTTATTTCTGCAAAATTATTTGAAAATCAGCCAAACAGTTTAGGAGGAGAAAGTTTTTTCTTTCAGTTGCCATGGAAACCAGAATTTTGCATGGATCTTAAAATTTTTAAAGAATTTAGGAGAGTTGAAAACATGCAATTTTTCCTTTTGTCGCCATGTTTCAAAAATCCATTTGCTGCCGAGGCGTCAGAAAGCGTCTATATGAGGGAAAGGGTTAAACAAACAGTTTCACTAACTTCAAAAGACCAGTTTTTGTGTAAATTGGGATCTTTAAGAGATCAAGACTTGTTTTATTTGGTCTAAAAAAGAAAATGCATTGCAACTGAAACACATTCTTAAAACTTCTATTAACCCTTTCCCTCATACAATGAATCTGCAGCAGACAACTTTGTAAATCTCTAGGGAATTATGGGAAAAGTATGATTATTGAATTATTGAATCTTTTTGCCACACAAAGTATTCAAAATCGTGTGCTGCAGTTGTGTCAAAATGTGTTTGCAAGTGGGAAAGGCTGAATCACTCTCAAGGTCTCCTTCCTGGATTCTCTTGAATAACCTCCCCCTTCATAGGAGTTTAAACCAAGACCTTTGGATTTCTGAATTATGGTTTGTTTCTTAACAGTTTGTATGGTGTTTGTTTTACGCCCCGCCCCTTTCAACAATATTTCAGTTTTATCATGGCATTTTTTCTGGATAAGTTACTGGCACTTCCTGCGAGTCGGTCATAATGCTAACCCCGCAATCCTAAGTGCCAAGGAAGGAAAGCCATTATAACTTATTTTTAATGCCTTTGGTATGACCTTGCCAGTGATTAAACCCGCCACCTCCTGCACTGACACAGATGGGGTATCATTACACCACCAAGGAGATCTTAGGATTATTCTGAAGGTCATAAACAATACTTTCATTTTGACAAATCAAGGAGAAATTGATTCAACTGATCTAGCTCTTTGCTGGTTGCAAAAAGTCTTCAGGTAAATTTTTGTGTCATATAACTTCTTCATATCTTGGCCGTGTTACACTAAAACTAACCTTGGGGACTTAATGTGCCGCCTTATCAAGATTTTCATCTGGTGACCATTAAATCATCCTTTATGGAAACCTAATGATAACGGTTGTGACCAAATTCTGACTTTAGATGACTGATTCACATTTTTTTTTTATTTCTTATTAACCTTTTCTCACTTGCAGATCCATTTTGATGCATCTGAAGCAGACATGAGCAACTTATCTTTATCCCTTTCCCTCATACGACAATTCTGCAGCAGACGACTTTGAACGTATTTTGTCGAAACATAGACAATCTCCATAATTGAATGAATAACCTATGACAAAAAGTGGAAAACATGGTGGCAAAAGGAGGAATTGCACGTTTTGTGCAATTTCTCCTTTTGCCACTATGTTTTTAAAAAGCCGTCTGCTGCAGAGGCGTCAGAAAGCGTCTATATGAGGGAAAGGGTTATGCTACAATATTTTTAACACTTTTCAAATATTGAACTTTTATACTTAGGGATTTTCCACAGTTTTGCAAAGAAGTTCTCAAAGTTGTCTACTTCAGATTTATTGTATGTGGAAAAAATTATAAATTAAATATGTTGAAGGTTGGCTTTTGTATAATGTTCATCATCTTACCTTCAAAGTAGGAAGTGTCCATCATATCGTCTGGTTGTGGCGTCCAGGGAGCCGGCATCTTTAATACATTATCCCAATCTATATCACAAAACGCTGCCATCTTTTTCAAATCTAAATGGGAAAAAAAACCTTGTTAACTATTTCCCTTATATTTAAAATCTCCAGCAGATGACTGAAAAAATCTAGGGGAAAAGTATGGAAAAACATTTCCCTGGAAGAATTTCAATTTAATTTCAATTCAATTTATCTGTTTACGTAATCAAAGGCCACCGGCCCAAAATACATTATCAAATTTATGTGACAAATAATACATCATGGAATAATGTTGACAGAGAACTGATGCAAGAAAGCCAGGAAACACTTAGTTTTGAGAACTGGCTGTCATGATATAACTCAATAACCGTTGAAAATGGTGTTAAATTCAATCCATCAAAATTAGTCTTTAGACAAGAAAATAACGAGCGTTCTAAGGAATACATGTATCCCACTCTAATTGATTCATTAATCCTTTCCCTCATATAGACGCTTTCTGACGCCTCTGCATCAGACGTTTTTTTGAAAACATAGTGACAAAAGAAGAAATTGCTCAAAACGAGCAATTTCTCCTTTTGCCACAATGTTTTTCCACTTTTAGTCATAGGTTATCCATTCAATTATAGAGATTTTCTATGTTTTGACAAAATATGTTCAAAGTCGTCTGCTTCAGAATTGCCGTATGAGGGAAAGGGTTAATTAGAACCATTACAGACAGCAAGTGGTGATCTCTAAAGGTCAACCTGTAAAATATCTATATTTCCAAATGGTAATGATTTTACCCTTTTAGCATTTTCAGGAGCACTCCGATGCATCTGTAGTAGATGACATTTTAAAACTATGTGGCAAAGGTGGAAAATACTTATGAAGAGCAATTTCTCCTTTTACTACAATGTGTTTAACTCTTTTCATTAATTCTTTAACCCTTTCCCTCATACGACAATTATGCAGCAGACGACATTGAACATATTTTAACAAAAAATAGAAAATCACTTTAATTGAATGGATAACCTATGACCAAAAGTGGAAAACATTGTGGCAAAAGGAGAAATTGCTCTTTTTGAGCAATTTCTTCTTTTGACACTATGTTTTTAAAAAGCTGTCTGCTGCAGAGGCATCAGAAAGCGTCTATATGAGGGAAAGGGTTAATTTTAATTTATAGAGATTTACCAGGTTTTGCCTAGGTCGTCTGCTGCAGATTTGTTGAATGTTTGAAAGGATTCGAATGAAAAAAAAACCGTACAGTTTACCTAACCCAACAATCTCCAGAATTGGCCAAAATACTGGGAAAGAGTAAGCTAATATGAGGCAACAGTTGTATTTGGGAGCAATTACATTTGCCAAAAAAGCTAAACTAAATCTTGGCAAATGTAAAGCTATCTAATACCTGACTTACCTTTCGCAAGAGCTCTCTGTGACGGATCCATCATCAGTAAAGATTCAATTGTTAATCGGGAATTTTCACTAAGAGCTTCTTCACCATCTGGCCATGGAATATCTATAATAACAATTATATACTATCTTATTGGACTTCCTTTATTTCCTGTTGAAATCTTCCAAATTCAAAATAACTGAATTTTGTTATTATCTTTACTAACAACTTTGTACAACAAATTGGAGCAGAGTTAAAAAGCACAATTTTCCTACATTAAACAAATCTGCAGTGAACAGCATTGAAAGCAATGTGTAGATATTAAATAGAGTTAAACAAAATTGGCCTAATGAGAAATTGCTGATTTGAGCAATTTCTTCATTTGCAACAATGTTTTCAAAAGTGGTATGCTCCAGACTTATTAAAATGCATCTGTAAGTGGGGTAGGGATTATAACATGTAGAATTATATAAACATAAGATAGAAACATCTATTAACCTTTTCCCTTATACGACAATTCTGCAGCAGACGACTTTGAACGTATTTTGTCAAAACATAGAAAATCTCCATAATTGAATGGATAACCTATGACAAAAAGTGGAAAACATTGTGGCAAAAGGAGAAATTGCACGTTTTGTGCAATTTCTTCTTTTGTCACTATGTTTTCAAAAAGCTGTCTGCTGCAGAGGCATCAGAAAGTGTCTTTATGAGGAAAAAACTAACAGCAAATACAGACTATTTCAAACTTGAAACTTGATATGTCTAGAGATAAAGAATACATGTATTGGAGCAGTATTAGAGAACAAACAAATGTAAAGTATTTGTCAGTCAGATATTTTGCTTTGCTTTATTTTCCACCAACTTTTCACATGAAAGAAGTTTCTGAATAACAGTATGCAGATACAGTCAAACTTATGTGAGCGGTCACATGCGATCAGCAGTCACCAGCGTTAAACCGTCACTTTAAATCCATCCCAACCAATTATACACTATAAACTGCATTGATCGGCGCTCCACTTTGAAACACTGCCAACAGCCACACTAATTGGTCAAGATTAACTGTAATTCTATTGTGTACAACGGTCAGCCAACAAGCGACCCAGATTCGGCAGGTGTTAAATTATCGGTGTTTAATACATACAGGTAATAAAGCATACTGTGACAATCATATTAGCGGTTTTTTTCATACGCGTAAGCTGTTTACATGTTTGATTTAGGGTACCGAAAACAGCTGAATGATAGTTGCATGGTTCATCAACAAGAAGTTGCGATTTTTTTTTTCTGTTTACGATACGTTACTTGGCGAATTTCAAAGTGAAGTAAAATAATATTTGATAGTCAAGTTAGTTGTAAACATCGGTTTAAACTAAAGATGAGATAGCGCAATGAAATATTTGATAGAAAAAAGCTACAAATCTTCATAACAAAGTTTAAAAACAAGTTTATAAAGACAATTTACTATTTGTAATGTAATGACTATTCCCAACAGTTACATGTAATATCAAAGACCTAATAACACAGAGGTAAGTTAGACATTGTGTTATTAGGTCTTTGATAATATTATGTGAACTGACAAAACTTGAACAAATCCGACCAAGTCATGAAATTTGTGATCAGCAGCTACCTGTCTTAACCCTTTCCCTCATACGACAATTCTGCAGCAGACGACTTAAAATGGAAAATCTCCATAATTGAATGGATAACCTATGACCAAAAGTGGAAAACATTGTGGCAAAAGGAGAAATTGCACGTTTTATGCAATTTCTTCTTTTGTCACTATGTTTTCAAATAGCCGTCTGCTGCAGCGGCGTCAGAAAGCGTCTATATTCGTGAAAGGGTTAAGCAGCCAGTTTAATCATATCCCTTGGGTGGCTGCTGATCGCAAGTTTGACTGTAGTTGATTGATTGGGCATTAACCCATTACTTCACACAGACGACATTTGACGCCTGCTGTTGCAGACGACTTTAGAAAACATTGCAATAAAAGGGGAAATTAATCAAAACGAGCAATTTCACCTTTTATTGCAATATTTTCAACTCTTTATCAATATAATTCTTTCAGTTTTCTATATTCGTGAAATTGCTCGCCTGATGATTGTGAAGCAGACAACCTATGAAAAGCCATGTGAAGTAATGGGTTAACACCAATTTCAACAATAATCAGTCAAACCACGGTCACCAGTTCACCAACCTATGTATAAACTGTTGGAAAAGATAGCATGGATATGCAGCCTTATCTTGTTCTTCATTTATAACAAAATTACCAGAGGTTGGTTTTTATGGAACTTTTTAACTCTTTCTCACATATTGACATCTGCAGCAGATGACTTTTGAAAACATTGTGGCAAAAGGAGAAATTGTTCATGATGAGAAATTTCTACTTCTGCCATAATGTTTTCACTTCTAGTCAATTATTATTATTAATTTTTTTTTTCATTTATAGAGTTTCCATATTATTGCTTCGATGTTTTCAAAGTTGTCTGCTACAGGCTTGTTGTATCTGGGAAAAGGTTAACGTTTCTAATTCTATTCAATCATTGTATTTTCATTTAGAGCTTCCGTAAATTTACTATGATGATTTCAAAGTCATCAGTTACAGGTTCATTGTATGTTAGAAGAGGTAAATATTTTACCTACCCTTATTTAGGATGTTTTCAAAGACTTTTTCTGGAGTTTGATCATTGAAAGGAGGAACTCCGGTCAGGAACTCAAACAAACACACACCTAGAGACCACCAGTCGACAGCCGGGCCTGCAAAAAAGGGATCAAACAGAGGTCCTGTTAAGTAGGTGTATTCAGCTCTTTCCCCCCACAATATATCTCATATCATTCAACCAAACCCTATGATGTGAGTATCCACATCATAGGGTTAGAGGGTAAAATAAGGATTTTAGAACGAAACAAGATGTGTTTGTGAAACACTGATGCCCCCGAATGGCAACATCTAGGTCAAAGGTCAAGGTAAAAAATGTTGGTACTGACAGAAAGGTCATGTCACAAGGAATACACATGTGAAATATGGTAGCCGTACCTGTTATGGTTCAAAAGTAGTGGTCAAGGTTAAAGTTTTTTTCGAGAATGGCAACATCTAGGTCAAAGGTCAATGTCGCAAGGTGAAAAATTTTGGTACTGACAGAAAGGTCATGTCACAAGATATACACATGTGAAATATGGTAGCCGTACCTGTTATGGTTAAAAAATAGTGGTCACGGTTAATGTTTTTTTTTTCGAGAATGGCAACATCTAGGTCAAAGGTCAAGGTCGCAAGGTGAAAATTTTGGTACTGACAGAAAGGTCATGTCACAAGGTATACACATGTGAAATATGGTAGCCATACCTGTTATGGTTCAAAAGTAGTCGTCAAGGTTAAAGTTTTTATCGAGAATGGCAACATCTAGGTCAAAGGTCAAGGTCGCAAGGTGAACAATTTTGGTACTGACAGAAAGGTCATGTCACAAGATATACACATGTGAAATATGGTAGCCTTACCTGTTATGGTTCAAAAGTAGTGGTGAAGGTTAAAGTTTTTTTTGAGAATGGCAACATCTAGGTCAAAGGTCAAGGTCGCAAGGTCAAAAATGTTAGCCGTACCTGTTATGGTTCAAAAGTAATGGCCAAGGTTAAAGTTTTTTTCAAGAATGGCAACATCTAGGTCAAAGGTCAAGGTCGCAAGGTCAAAAATGTTGGTACTGACAGAAAGGTCATGTCACAAGGAATACACATGTGAAATATGGTAGCCGTACCTGTTATGGTTCAAAAGTAATGGCCAAGGTTAAAGTTTTTTTTGAGAATGGCAACATCTAGGTCAAAGGTCAAGGTCGCAAGGTCAAAAATGTTGGTACTGACAGAAAGGTAATGTCACAAGGAATACACATGTGAAATATGGTAGCCGTACCTGTTATTGTTCAAAAGTAGTGGTCAAGGTTAAAGTTTTTTTCGTGCAGACAGACAGACAGACAGATGTGCAGACAGGCCAAAAACTAGATGCCCACCGAATCGGAGATTCCGGGGGCATAAAAAACTACCCTTATCTAGAGCTCTGATAAAAGAAAAACTAAACTTTTACCCGATACAGTTGGAATTGACACATTGAGTAGCTGACAATTTTTTTATTCGAAAACAATAGCTCAAAATTAATAATCTCTCCCTTTCCAACAATGTTTTCAAGAATATATCCAAATTATAGTTTACAATTGGAGATGCCACAAATATCCCCTCATGATTTCCAAAAACGTACGTAACTTAAAATATTTCATATTCAACCCTTTCCCACTTTCAAGACATGTTCTGACTCATTTCCTGCAGACAACTTTTGAAAGAAAATTGCTCAATAAGTAATTTCTCCCATTGCCACAAACATTTCAACCATATCCAATATTTACTTTAATTTATAGATAATTTCCATGTTTTTGCCTAGAATATTTCAAAATGATCTGCTGCAGATTTGTTGCATGTTGGAAAGGGCTAACACTAATTTTTGAATAGTTGAAAACATTGTGGCAAATGGAGAAATTGCTCATGATGATCAATAACACCTTTTGCCACAACGCTTTCAAAAGACGTCTGCTATAGGCTTCAGAAAGAGTCTGCATGCAGTAAAGGGTCAATAAACAAATTAACTAATGATAAATAAGAAATGCAGGGGAACAATAATTATGTTTGTTATATACAAAGCTGCATGGGGATAAAACAAACATGTAAGGTGTTATACCAAAGTTAATATCACATTTAACCTTTTCCCAGATACAACAATTCTGTAACAGTTGTCTTTAACCCTTTCCCTCATACGACAATTCTGCAGCAGACGCCTTTGAACAAATTTTATCAAAAAATAGAAAATCTCTATAATTAAATGGATAACCTATGACTAAAAGTGGAAAACATTGTGGAAAAAGGAGAAACTGCTCGTTTTGAGCCATTTCTTCTTTTGTCACTATGTTTTCAAAAAGCCATCTGCTGCAGAGGCATCATAAAGCGTCTATGAGGGAAAGGGTTAAAACATAGTAATGAGAGCTGTCTATTTAATAAAGTTGGAAACATTGTGGTAAAAGGAGAAATTGCAATTTCACCTGTTTCCGTAATGTTTCAGAAATCTTCTGCCATTGAGGCATCAGAGAGCGTCTGTATGTGGGAA
The DNA here is from genome assembly GCA_031761405.1 of Serripes groenlandicus. Lineage (NCBI taxonomy): Eukaryota > Metazoa > Mollusca > Bivalvia > Cardiida > Cardiidae > Serripes > Serripes groenlandicus. The sequence continues at coordinate 2,863,523 of JASEVX010000022.1, forward strand.
AGGGTTAAGCAGACCACCAGACTACATATACACTTTAGGGTTCACGCATTGTTTTTATGTTCGGCAAGAAAGATTTTGGGAGTCAAATTAATTTCAAAGTAAACCTTGTTAAACCCAACTCTTTACTGCTTGCAGAAATGTTTGCACCAGAAAACTTTTGAAAACATTGTGGCAAAAGGAGAATTTGACACAATGTTTTCATCTTTTTGCAGTATAGTAGTAATACTTTCATTTCTTGAGCTTTTCCATATTTTGGCCTTTGTGTTCTCAAAGTCGTCTGCTGTAGATTGGTTACAAGTGGGAAGGGGTTTAGTACTGAACCAAAATAGGCCAAATCTGAATGAATGAATGGTGTTTTAAGGCCCGTCGACAACTAAGGTCATTTTGGGCGCTTAATAATTTACTTACTGTAGGCCAGATCTGACATGCTAACAGTAGTAAGTGACAATTTATCATTAGCTCATATATCCAAACCCTTTCCCACATAAAGATGTGTTTGGAACACATTTTGGTAAAAAGGGACATAATTGCTCATAATGTTCATTTTATATATATATCCAAAGTCGTCTGTTTCAAATTGTCTGTACGTAAGAAAGGGTTAAAAGTTGTCTGCTATAAAAATGGTTTACAATTGACAAAAAGGTATTGACATGACAAAGCCTTATTTATTAGTCTGTGCATGTCTAAATAATTAGTGTAGAAATCTTGGTTGTTCAGGTTTTTACATCCATTTTCTCTGGTTCACAAACTAGGACAAGGGAAGTAAGTGTGCCTTTTCCAAGGGAACCTCTGCAATAACCACTTTAACCCTTTCCCACATACAACTAATTTGCAGACGACTTTGAAAACATCTTGACAATAATATGGTAAATCTCCCTAAATGAAGACATACATATTGAAAATATTGTGTGAAAATAGCAATTTTTTCTTTTGTCACAAAGTTTTCAAAAGTCATCTGCTGCAGAGGCATCAAAAAGCGTCTATATGTGGGAGAGAGTGAAGTTGGGAAAAAACCAAGGTCACCCAAGCTAACCATGGGGGCCACAGGGGATTCTTAGTTATTTCCGAAATAAAACCCCATTGTTTGCATAGGTACAACAAGCTTTGTTACCATGTGGTCTTTGCTGCAGAATCTCAGGGGCTAGATAATCTGGGGTCCCTAAAATCCTCTCTTCTTCTGGTTCTTGAACTGGAACCCTTTTTACAGATTTGGGCGTCCTGAAGGGAGTTTTTGCCGCATTGGAAAAGGAGTAGGATCTGGCTAATGCCCTCTGTAGTGGTGTTTTAGGGGTTTGAGGACATCTAGGATTCGGTGTGTTATAGCCCTGAGAAAGAAAATACATTGAACTCTACTTTAACCCTTTCCAACTTGTAGACAAATTTTGACACATCTACAGTTTTTTCTGCAGAGAAGTATAATATTGTCTATAATAAGTATATATATATTAGGAAGGATTGATAAGCAAAATCTGCTATTTATTGAAAAAAGATAAATAGGTTTTGCAAGAAAGTAGAATCTGCTGCCAAGAAATTACAGAAGAAACATATTTGCTTTATCATTAAATTAGTTGTGATGCTTCACCAAAAGAAGAATTCAGTAAACCATTGTGTGAAAAGGAGAAATTAGTCATTATGAAATTAAAGGCATTATTTTTTTCTCCTCAGTTATACTTGCCGAATTATCTTGCTTACAGGGGCATGATTAAAAAACAAGATAATGAGTATCGGTAAACATAAAACATAATTCTATTTGAAAGTTTTTTTCCATAGAGAATTAACCCTTTCCCACATACAATTAATCTGAAGCAGACGACTTTCTAAACATCTAGGCAAAAACATGGAAAATATCGCTTAATGAGGATAGAATAACTGAAAAAAGTTAAAAACATTGTGTGGAAAAAGGAGAAATTGCTTGTTTGGAGCAATTTCTTTTTTTATCGCAATGTTTTCAAAAGTCTTCTGCTGCACAGGCGTCAGAAAGCGTCAACATGTGGGAAAGGGTAAAATAAATTTAATTTAATTATAAAGAACATATCTGATATTTACATAAAAAAGAACTGATGAATAGGAATAAATGACACAGAAAGTTCATGGTAGTTGAACTATTTCCTACATAAAATGAACTCTGAAAATATTGTGACAAAAGGAGATAATAATCATAATATCTTGTAACATTAATTATTTGTGCCTAAATAATAGAGTTGAAAGGTGCTTAAAAATAACCACAAAATCAGAAATCTTACTCTATATCTGTGGGAAGCATCTGGTGTCATAGAAACATCATTCCAACCCGAACTGTTTCTACTTCTACTCTCATTGTGTACGTAGGGAGAGATGCACGTAGCTATGGAAGCAAATCTCAGTTTTGCTGGCGTTTTCTTTCCAGATAGATTCTGTTGATAAATACAAAATGGTCATAAAACCCTGGATTGTTCTTTGAATATGATTCATTTACGACAATCATTCTGATAAATGCAATTTAAAACTTTCCAACATGGACCAATTCTGAAATATGGGCATACAAGTGAGTACAAAATTTGTACAAAATATGTAGCAAGGTAATACTCCTATGAAATTATCTTAAAATCATACATTGCCCAATCTGTGGCTCTTTAAAATTTCAAAGTTTGACAACAATTCTGTCTGAACTAGAACTATCACTGAAGATGATAAATACCCCCTAAACAGCACCTTGACCTACACCATAACTTAATAAGTAAAAGGGCCATAACTCTCTTAACTAACATGCAATTGTAACCCCTTTAGGATATGCACATTTCCTCTTGATATAGAAGCTTCATGTAAAATGTTATTGAATTCCACCCAGTGGTTTGTAAGAAATAGGCCGGACAAAATATGGCTTCCGACCGACAGACAGCCCGACACAGTGACTCCTATATATCCCTTTTCTTTGAAGGGGGTATAATAATTAGACAATATCTAACTATCTTTAAAAGGCAGTTCTTTGGTCATACAAAATATAATCAATATCCTAGGAACATGCATGACATAATGCCAGAAGATCATTTGTGTATACATGAGCCATAATATGGTGTCCGGGATTTTGTGTTACATCACAGAGTCATTATTTATTCTCCTTTATTTGAAGAACTATGTGTTTTATAGTTTATCAGCATGTCACAAACTGTTAGAAACTACTAAATCTATTAAATAATAGGCTATTGATTTCTGAAAGAACTGTTAAACTCCTTTAATTAATACTTTTCTTGAGCATTTTCGCCGTGTCCTTCCCGACAAAGGCATGGGAGGACTTTTTGAAAACCAAAACAAACTGTTTTTCTTTATATTTAAAGTTTGGAAACTAATATATGTGAAATAATAATTTAAAAAATTACTTGTAAATATAACTATAAGATTTAATAGAGCGACGTAAATACAATTTTGATTTGAATATAAAATCCTGGACATCGGCATAACGAATGTGTCCACCCAGTTACATCACGTCTAAATAGCATCAAAACTCGAAACCTGGACCGATAACCATATTTTCATTGCATACAAATCACGTGATCACTTACATTTTTTGTTAATGTCGTAAACATGTTGTTCTGGGACAGATATCTTTTATTTGACAGGGAGTCAAAATATTGTTTATCAAAATGGTGTCTATTTTTGTTACGCCCTATTATTTTGTTATAATTAAAAAATGCTTCGTCAATCACCTAGGAGGAAACTAAATTTTGGCTGTTCTATTTACGACATTAAACATCGCAACTATTTACGACAGTTATAGACGTTTTACAACAAGAGTGTTTTAAAATGGCAGCTCGAAAATGACAGTCAAGACTTCTGAAATTTTGTTACGCCGGCACCAAGCCGATTGAGGTCATCAATGGTTGCTTATAATGTATCGCAATGCGTAGTAACTTCCTATTTCGTTATTTAAATTGTCCAGAGATGTTTGCGAACCTATTTAATTCACTACGAAGAACTTGTTATTATTTTTGACTGGGGGAAAAAAATCGCGAATTTTGTCTCTTTTGCCTTGTAACGTTGACTGTCCTGGAAAGCATATTCTACCTCCATAAGCATTGTGCTTACATAATAAATACATATTTGCATGATAAGTATATTTTAATTTAACTGGAGAATTATTTATACTGAAAATGTTTATGCTATTATATTACACACTTATATGAAGTGCACAATTGGTGTCCAGTTACATCATTTTGTGTCCTGTTACACACCAGTTTGTGTCCTGTTACATCATTTTGTGTCCTGTTACACCATTCTTTATCTAGTTGTATACTATTAATTATTTCACTAAATAAACCATTTATTTATTGAAATAATTCCAAATAAAGATGGTGAAAATGTAAATTAGATCTAAAAAAATTTAACTAGGCATACTCTTCATAAAATTGATTTATTACAATGGTGTCCTGTGTTACTAACAATACAATTGAATTAGTGTCCAGTTACATCATTTTGTGTCCTGTTACACACCAGTTTGTGTCCTGTTACACCATTCTTTATCTAGTTGTATTCTATTAATTGTTTCACTAAATAAACCATTTATTTATTGAAATAATTCCAAATAAAGATGGTGAAAATGTAAATTAGATCTAAAAAAATTTATCTAGGCATACTCTTCATAAAATTGATTTATTACATGGTGTCCTGTGTTACTAACAATACAATTTAAAACCCACATTTCTCTTTATTTAAAGATAAAATCTATTTTGTCATTTAGAATTTAACAGCTTTAGATATTGTTCTAAACATATATAGCATTTAATTTGACAAAAGTCAAATATTACAAAAGAGGACACCACAGTGTTTGTGATGTAACTCAAAATCCGGACACCATATTATGGCTCACATGTCTTTTCAAACAAACCCAAATACATGTAGTTTCAGGAGATATTCAAAACTAGCATTATGTGCAATATAGAATTAAGCAGTTAAAGTCAATGACAGCCATGTTTTTTGGCCAATCACAATGAATTCAAATGGACATGCAGAGATCATTCATGTGAAATTATTTGAAAATAAGATGGCAACTTTCGGAAGAGAAGACATTCAAAACTGACCATATGCAAAGAGAGGAGTAGAACTGTAACTGTCTCTGTCGGCAATGTTTTTTTGCCAATCAATTTTAATTTACCAGTCTTCTTGAAGTTCACCTCGAGGACAATTTATGTAAGGTAATTCAAAAATATGGATAGTCCTTACAGAGGAGAAGATTTTCAAAGATTGCTCAATATACTTAACCCTTTCTCACTTGCAACACATCTGCAGCAGTCAACTTTGAATATATCTAGGGAAATCTGAGCAATTTCTAGTTTTGTCACAATGTTTTCCAAAGCTGTCTGCTACAGAGGCATTAGAAATTGTCTATATATGGGAAAGGGTTAAAGTCACAATATAAAGTTGAACTGGTCCAGCCTCTGGTGGCCATAAATCTTTACCAGTTTCGTAAGAGGGCCATTTAACCCTTTCCCTCATATAGACGCTTTCTGACGCCTCTGTAGAAGACAGCTTTTTGAAAACATAGTGACAAAAGAAGAAATTGCTGAAAACGAGCAATTTCTTCTTTTGCCACAATGTTTTCCACTTTGAGTCATAGGTTATCCATTTAATTATAGAGATTTTCCATTTTTTGACAAAATATGTTCAAAGTTGTCTGCTGCAGAATTGTCATATGAGAGAAAGTGTTAAGGATCATTCATGTTAAATTATTTCAAAATCCAGTTGTATCACCGCGGTCTGTTCACCTTACCATGTGTATCCCTATTTACTTGCGCCACAACAGTTGTATCACCGCGGCCTGTTCACCTTACCATGTGTATCCCTATTTACTTGCGCCACAACAGGCAACTGTCTTCCTGTCCCACATAGACATATCAGCCCATCCCTAACATAAAAAGCAGAAAAACTTACCCTGGCTTTCGGAGGAGGTGGGGGTAGAAGAGACTCTGAACTTTTCAGTTTGTTCTCGGGGGAAGTCTTGCATCTACAACAGTATTACACAAACAATTATGCTTTTATGTCAGTTTTTTAACCTCTCCAATGACTAGAAAAACATTCTGGTAACGTTTCTAACCCTTTCCCTCATATAGAAGCATTTTGATGCTTCTGCAGCAGACAACTTTTGCAAAATATGTCAAACTCAAAGCTCTATTTCATGGTCAAAACATCAAAATGTTTGCATAATTTGAAAGGAACTGTCACAAGAAATATACCTGCCTTATAATATGAAAGCTATATCTGGGTCAAATATAATGGCCAATATTAAAATTTGAAAGAAAAAAAAGGCAAAAGTCAACATCAAGGTAACAAAATATTTCCCCCAATATAATTGGTAAGACAAGGAATACACTTGTCTTATATGAAAGCCCTGGCTTTGACAGGTCAAAAGTTTGGCCAATGTTCAAGTTGTTGAATAGCAGATCAAAGGTCACAACTTAAAAATATTTGGCCTCACTTGTAAGGACTTACATGCCCGATATGAAAGCCCCTTTTCCGTAGGGTAATTATTAAAGTTTTCCCCAAAGACAAACAGACATAACAAACACTATATTTCCCAAAATCTTCGAAATAATTATTAAACAACCTACACTTCCCCATTAACAGATACTCTCTGATACCTGCAGCAGACGATTCTAAAATCATTGTGGCAAAAAAAGAAATTACCCATGATGAGCAATTCCAAAATTTTTAATGTTTTCAACTCTACTCAATAATTTAACTTAAAGTTATTTAGATGTTCCCTAATTTTGTCAAGATGATTTCAAAGTCATCTGCTGCAAAATTCTTTTATGTTGGAAAGCGTTATGAGTGTTCATCTGTACTTGATCCAGCTGAGCTGAGTGTCGGCCATGGAGGTGAACACCTGTATGTGAGAAAGGGTTATAAAAGATCACTTAAGAGTGTTCATCTGTATTTGATTGAGCTGACCAAGATGGAGTGTCGGCCATGGAGGTGAACAGAGATAATCCTTGTATGTGCGGAAAGGGTTAAAAAGATAAAATAAAGAGTGTTCATTCTTACTTATTACCAGCTGAGCAAGATGGAGCGTCGGCCATGGAGGTGAAGATTGATGATTCAGCAGAATTCTCATTACTTGTGTCTCGCTCAAAGATACTGGACAAATTTGTTGCAAGGTTATCTCCTACCTCACTTTCGGAATTCAGACTGGATACCATTCTATGTTGTAAATGTGATAAATTCTTGTTAACCAGTTTGTATATATTGCGTGACCCTGTCACCATGGGTTCATCATAGTCCATGGAATCTTTACGATGATCTATATCACAATCTATGCTAAGCTCATCCTTGCATGTGACTAATTTAGACTTGACTAAATCATTAGAATTCTGTTTATCTGATTCACTGATGTGATCAGACTCGGACATTGATGTGTCACTATGTCCTTCTATCAATCTTTTCTCATCTTCTGTTAATACCTCAATTTTGTCTGAATCTGATAACGATCTGGTCTCCTTAATCATATTTTCCAGACAATTTTGTGTGTCCAACTTTGATATCAGAGGACTCTGCGATGTTTTGTCTGCCTTTTCCCTATCCTTACCACTGTGAAACCGTATCCGTGTACGTGGTATGGAATTACTTCTTTTGGTTTGTGGTTCACAAGCACCAAACCTTAATAAAGCTATCTCTCGAGTTAAACCGGAATCTGCACTATGCGTTCTCCGAACAGGACTCTGTTCAACGTCAGCAAAACTTCTCTTTCTCACAAATCTAAATCGATTGTTGTAACGTCCACCTTCACTATCACTTTCATCATCAGAGGGATAACAAAAACTTTTAGTCTTCGTCAATCTACGGGGATTAAACTTTGTCCTTACTTTATATTGTAACAGAGGGGAACGTAGTTTCTCTGCTTTAATCCCTGGCAATGACAGCGGCACATTTTCTTTCTCGTTATCTTCACTGTCCTCGGAGTAAGAGTCCCGTCTTAAAGATCGTAAATGTTTGGCCGCATAGGAATTCCACACAGATTCTTCAGTTCTGTGCATCTGGGGCGTATCATCTGTCAATTTCTCCTGTCTTGATGGAGCCTTTTGATGGCTCCCACACTCTACACAGTCCGCTATCTTTTTGCTATCACAGACACAAGATTTCTGACCAGTAACCTCTGTATTGGTACCCTGTAACTTATTCCCTGTACCCTCTGAACTATTAAAATCCCCTGATATGTAACATGAAGAACCAGACATGAAAACATCATCAGATATATCAATAGTGGAAACTGTGGATTGTAAAACACTACTAATTTCCCTATTACAAGGAACACCATTCCCTCTGTCCACAGAATATAACTCAGAAGGTTTTGTTACTGCTGTCCCTTCAAAATCTTTGGAATTATCACAGGTTCTGTTTTGCCCGGTGTTTGAGGCAGCTTCATCATTTGGAGTGGATTTCCATAAAAGTGCAGACTTGAAAATAAACAAGAGATGTTCATAAAAGATTATGTGTCAAATTGTCCGGTACATGTGGAGGATAAAATATGCAAGACCATAACAAGCTTTTTGTGTTCAAGGTCACTGTGACCTTGACAGTGACCTTGACCTTTGAAAGGATAACCTCAAAATGAATAGGGGTCATCTACTGGTCATGCCAAACCTCCCTGCTAAGCTTGAGTATTGTAGGTGAAAGCATTATCCGGTTATCAATCTGACAAACTTTGGTCTACATGACTGCAGAGAGCAATAAATCCTCTCTTCTTTGAGGGTAGAATAATGCCAGTAGGTCAGTAATTGAAATATTGACAGACCATGGATAAGTAATCCCTGTGTGTTGCCCTACCATGCCAGGCTTAAAAAAACAAGAGGGCTAGTTCGCTCACCTGAATATGCAATGTAAAACACATCAAGACAATTATTCTGACAAAGATTCAAAATGCAACCTCCAGAGTGTTAACAAGATTTTCCTTCATTCGGCCTAGTGATCTATATTTGTTAAACTAATATGACCCATATTCCAACATGGACTAGATATCATCAAGACAAACATTCTGACAAAGTTTCAACATGCTCAAAGTAAAAATGCAGCCTCCAGAGTTTGAACAATATTTTCCCTTATTGACCTAGTTTCTGACCCAATATGACCCATATTCTAACTTGACCAAGATATAATTCAGACAAACATTCTGACAAAATTTCAAGCTGCTGAAGCAAAAAATGCAGCATCCAGTGTTAACAAGATTTTCCATCAATTTGGCCTAATTACCTACTTTTTTACCGGGCATAAGCTTGGCCTAGATATCATTAAGATAAACATTCTGACCAAATCTGAAGCTGCTGAAGCAAACAAGAGGGCCAAGATGGCCCTAAATCGATCACCTAATTGATAGTAAATTAGTAGCAAATATTAAACTGCAAATATCTGGGAAAATTTGATCAAGGAGTGTAAATGAAACTGCAAGGAGTGGACACTTCTCAAGAAACAGCTTATCAGTAAAGGCCATTTATATCTTGAAATCTAACAAGAACTTTAATAAGAATGGAATTATAAACTTTTTGTCTTTTTGCACCTTTCCTGATGCCGCCTTGCTGCCCCGTTTTTCAACGAAATCAATATGGCTTCAACAGTTTATTTAGAGGGTCACTTAAGGAACATTTCTACCAAATTATCTTGCAATCGCACAAGCAGATTATGGAGGAAAAGGATTTTAAAATTTAGGTATTTTTCTCACTTTCTGATGCCGCAGCAACCAAAGTTCTCAATGGAATTTAAATCTTTGAACAATTTTGAAAGAGGACCACCAAAGGAACATTCCTGTGATGTTTTGTGGAAATTGGTCTATTGGAATGGTAGGAGTTGGTTGTCATATGTAGCTAAAAGTTCAATTTACCCCTTTTGTGATGACGCCTGGTTGATATGATTGTGTAACCAATCAAAACGGCTTAAACAAATTAAATAGAGGATCATTACAGTAAGATTCGTATTATATTTTCTTAAAATCAGACAAACACTTTCATAAAAATGGAATTTTCAAATTATGTCATTTTGCACCTTTTCTGATGCCGCATGACTACCATGTTTTTCGACCAATCAGTATGGCTTGAACAATTTTTATAGAGGGTCACCCAAGGAACATTTCTACCAAATTATATTTGAATCTGACAGGCAGATTCGGAGGAGAAGATTTTTAAAGTTTGGACATTTTGTCCCCTTTCTGATGCCGCAGCAACCAAAGTTCTAAATGAAATTTGAACAAATTTGAAAGAGGACCACCAAAGGAACATTCCTGTGATGTTTTGTGGAAATTGGTCTATTGGAATGGTAGGAGTTGGTTGTCATTTGTAGCTAAAAGTTCAATTTACCCCTTTTGTGATGACGCCTGGTTGCTATGATTGTGTAACCAATCAAAACGGCTTGAACAAATTAAATAGAGGATCATAAAAGTAAGATTCGTATTATATTTTCTTAAAATCAGACAAACACTTTCATAAAAATGGAATTTTCAAATTTTGTCATTTTGCCCCTTTTCTGATGCCGCCTGACTGCCATGTTTTTCGACCAATCAGTATGGCTTGAACAATTTTTATAGAGGGTCACCCGAGGAACATTTCTACCAAATTATATTTGAATCTGACAAGCAAATTCGGAGGATAAGATTTTTAAAGTTTGGACATTTTGTCCCCTTTCTGATGCCGCAGCAACCAAAGTTCTCAATGGAATTTAAATCTTTGAACAATTTTGAAAGAGGACCACCAAAGGAACATTCCTGTGATGTTTGGTGGAAATTGTTCTTGCGGTTCAGGAGGAGATGATGTTTAAAGCTAAAAGTTAACGACGGACGACGGACACAGAGTGATCAGAATAGCTCACCTTGAGCCTTTGGCTCTAGGTGATCTAAAAATGCAGCTTCTACAGTGTTAACAAGATTTTCCTTCAATTTGGCCTAGTGACCTAGTTTCTGAACCAATATGACCCATTCTCGAACTTGCCCTAGTTTTTTACCTTATATGACCCATATTCGAACTTGACCTAGATATCATTCTGACCAAAGATGCTGTAGCAAATAAATGTGACTTCTAAGGTTTTAACAATATTTACCTTCAATTTGGCCTAGTGACCAAGTTTTTGAACAGACATGACCAATATTCGAACTTGGCCTATATATCATTAAGACCAACATTCTGATAAAGTTGCAACATGCTCGAGTTAAAAATGCAGCATCCAGAATGTTAACAAGATTTCTGGAGTGTTAACAAGATTTTCCTTCAATTTGGCCTAGTGACCTAATTTCTGACACAATATGACCCATATTCGAACTTGACCTAGATATCTTTAAGACAAACATCCTAACTGCTGAAGCAAAAATTGCGGCCTCTAGAGTGTTAACAAGGTTTTCCTTCAATTTGACCTAGTGACCTACCTTTTGACCCGACATGACCCATGCTCAAACTTGACTTACATATCATCAAGACAAACATTCTGATAAAGTTTCAAGTTGAAAATGTGGCCTTAAGAATGTTAACAAGATTTCCCTTCAATTTGACCAAGTGACCTAGTTTTTGACCTAATATGGGGGAAAGGGTTAAATGAATCCCACATGACTTGGAAAACAAAATATGAAAGGACATTGTATATTAGGTCTTCAAAATGGAAGAAAGTCAGTAAAACACTTTATATCAAAGAGTATTAACCCTTTCCCTCAAACGACAATTCTGCAGCAGAAGACTTTGAACGTATTTTGTCAAAACATAGAAAATCTCCATAATTGAATGGATAACCTATGACAAAAAGTGGAAAACATTGTGGCAAAAGGAGAAATTGCACGTTTTGTGCAATTTCTTCTTTTGTCACTATGTTTTCAAAAAGCTGTCTGCCGCAGAGGCATCAGAAAGCGTCTATATGAGGGAAAGGGTTAATGATGAAAGGACAATTATTGAATGAAGTTGAAAACATTGTGGTAGAAGAAGAAATTGTTTATTTTGAACAATTTCTCCTTTTGCTGCAATGTTTTAAAAAGTGTCTGCTTGCTGAGGTGTCAGAAAGCGTCTGTATGTGGTCAACAGTTAACGAGAAATACTTGCAACAATGGCTCACCTTCTGTAAGGTTGACATTAATCGTTTGATGGGCGGTGTAGACCCAGACGACATCTGTTTCCCTGGAGTCCTCATTACTGTGGACTGGCTCACATATTTAGATGTTGAATGTGACAGTAGCAAATCTCTCATCGATTTCTGTTTGTTCAGTTTAGAGTGGGACAGACTGACTCCTGGACTCCTCTCATCTGTTTTCACTGGCGTTGGTTGACTCAAATCACTCGGATGACGTGTGGGTGTCTGTGATTTACTAGCAGGTGTATTTGTTGACGAGTTGTGACTCGAACACTTACTTGAACTCTGTAAATAGAGGAAGTGTTGAAAAGAAACTGACAAGACAAAGAAAAGTGGAAAGCCATAGTCTGGCACATGAGTTGTGTTTGTTGCAAAAGTCAACTATTTACTGCAAGTTTGATAATTTAGTTTTATAGGGATTTTACACCATTTTCAACATTATTTCAGTTATATCATAGTGACAAAACACTTATTCATTAGCACTGGGTAAACATACCAATATTAGGTTAAGAAATGAATGAAATAAACCTTGAAGTGAACAACTTACAAAAGAGTTATAGACCAATCAATATGATAAAACTAAAAACCTTGCAGTTAACAACTTACAAATAAGTTAATTACCAATCAATTGATTAAATATGATAAAACTAAAAACCTTGCAGAAAACAACTGACAAGAAAGTTAAAGACCAATCAATATGATAAAACTAAAAACCTTGAAGTGAACAACTTACAAAAGCAAAGGTACTCCGTAACGAGAGTATCTGTCCAGGTGTCCTATAGTCATTGACGTGAGGCTGTGAGCTGTGCATTGGAGTTTTAGGCGTCATGGGATAATCAGAAGAATCAGCTGTATAAAAATAATGATATTAACCCTTTCCCTCATATAGACGCTTTCTGACGCCTCTGCAGCAGATGGCTTTTTGAAAACATAGTGACAAAAGAAGAAATTGCTCAAAACGTGCAATTTCTCCTTTTGCCACAATGTTTTCCACTTTTAGTCATAGGTTATCCATTCAATTATAGAGATTTTCTATTTTTTGACAAAATATATTCAAGTCGTCTGCTGCAGAATTGTCGTATGAGGGAAAGGGTTAATCATTTTGTTCTTAACAATTTCTCACATTCAACAAAGCTGCAGCAGACCAATTTTAAAATTTCTGAACAAGAGGTTATATATAGCTATATATTGCTCACCTGATTTAATAAAACAAAAATAGATTTCAATTGTCTTTCTTTATACAAAGGAAAAGGATCTATGTACCATGTTGGCCATGTTTTTAATGGATAAGAATAATTTAAACAATCTTGGTAGCGTCTCACCAAAGCAACATTAATGCCATTTTTTTTCAAATTGGGCCTTTTCTTTTTTTGACTAGATTTTACTTGGAAAACAAACCGGCGCCCTCACAGTCATGTTTTTAACGGATTGGTAACAAGTTACATTGACCTTTTTAAGTCATGTGAAAGGCAACTAATGAAACATTGAATTAAAGTACTTACAAAAGTTCATATTCAGCTTAGCCAGTCCAAAGTCAGTAAGTTTGATATGACCTTTAGCAGTTATCAACATATTGTCTGGTTTCAAATCCCTGTAAAAAGATAAGTATAGATATATCATAATAAATCAATAATAATGCTTTCAAATTGACAGTTGGTTTTCAGCACATCTAAAGCAGATGAATTTTGAAAACAACATATTGCTAATAATTATTGCTAATAATAAGCATTTTTTTCGTTTGTCAAAATGTTTTCAACTTAATTCATTAATTGTTCTTTCATTTAAATACAGTTTCCATATTTTCGATTAAATGTTTTCAAAAGCATCTGCTGTAGATTTGTTGTATGTGGGAAAGGCTTAACCAAAGACTCTATATCAATATTCTCTATTGCTATTGATTTGTAACACATATTTAAGCATACTGTTTATCGTTTCTCACATACAAAAAATCTGCAGCAGACAACTTTAAAAACATCTAAGTGAGCATATTGACGCAGTTTGACCTTTGTCTACATATCTAAAATACTCCATGGTATTTTTAAAAATTATAGTCTCTCGCTCACTCTCACCCCCACCATGACTTGTGACAAATTCATGCTTATTGTTTAAGTTTACTGTTGATCTCATGTTCCAAATTTGTGATTTTAGTAAATATAGGTGTATACTCTGTTCTGTTCAGTAAAATTCTTACCTGTGCACAATACCTTTCCGATGCAGGTACTGTAAAGCTAGTGTGACTTCTGCTGTGTACATCATGGCCATGGGCTCGTCGAAATATCCGGCGACCATCAATAAACTCTTTACATCGCCTCCGATCATGTATTCCATAACCTGCGAAATAAGCATGAGTGTTAACCCTTTCCCTCATATAGACGCTTTCTGACGCCTCTGCAGCAGACGGCTTTTTGAAAACATAGTGACAAAAGAAGAAATTGCTCAAAACGAGCAATTTCTCCTTTTGCCACAATGTTTTCCACTTTTATTCATAGGTTATCCATTCACTCATAGAGATTTTTATATTTTTTGAGTTGTGAGTTCGAATCCCGGCTCGGCCAACTTTCTTTCCGAGGGTTGACAAAAGTCAATGCGACATGCGTCATTCCTCTTCCACCAATGGGCTAAGTCTATGTGGAAAAGCAGCCAGTTGCTTGGGAAGATTGTTGTGTGGAGTACTGGTGTGAGAAAACAAGGAAATGCATGAGTAGGTGAACTGGTCGCCGTGATATAACTGAGAAATTGTTAAAAACAGTATTAAACCCCAATCAATCAATCAATCAATCTATATAAAATATGTTCAAAGTCGTCTGCTGCAGAATTGTCGTATGAGGGAGGGTTAAACAGAATACATGTGTCACATGCCAATTAAGTAAACCAGTTGTCGCTTGTAACAATTTTGCAGCAGATGACTTTGAAACATGTAGGTAAAAGTATAGAAAATCTCTATAAATGTAAAAGTTCTTATTATAAATATTATAGCAAAAGCAGAAATTGCTCATTATCTCCTCTTGCCACAATGTTTTTAAAAGTTATCTGCTGCAAACGTGTTTGCAGGTAGGAAAGGGTTTAAATATGCTGGATGGCTGACAGGCAGATAATGGAGAAATTAATTCTACATGTTAACCCCTTCCCACCTATAGACACATTTTATGGCATCTGCAGCAGACCACTTTTGAAAACATTATGACAAAAGGAGAAACTCCACTTTCAATAATATTTCAGTTATATCACAACATTTCCTTGGTAAGGTACAAGTACTACTGGTCCATTAATCCCGGCACCAACCAGTCAGTAGTAATGCTAAGCCCACAACCCTGAATGCCAAGGAGGGCAGCCATTATTACCATTTTTAGTATGACCCTACCAGGGGTCAAACACACAACCTCCTGCACCCTAATAACCGATTTAATAAAATTTAATAGTTCTAACCCTATACATTAATGAAAACAAGCAAATTCAGAGAATTATGGTCCCCCGCTATGAAAGCAGTACCTATTACGGTTCAGAAGTTATGACCAAGGTTAAAGTTTTTGTGACAGCGTGACGGAGGGACTGACGGACTGACGAATGAGATTTAATGTCCCCGACGTTTTACTTCGTAAAGCGGGGGACAACAAGCCCCACCGCCTAGCAGCCATGTTTTTCAACAAGCTTTGTGGTGGGTACCTCAAGTTACATTTGTCCCAAATTATTTTTAAATCAGGCCAGTTCTTTTAGACAAGAAGATTTTTAAAGTCTTTACAATACCATGTAAGGAAAACAAGCTCTGCCCCCCGATTGGCCATATTTTTCAATGAATCAGAATAATCTGAACAATTTTGATAGAAGGTCACCCAAGGAACATTTATGGCAAATTATTTTTTTATCGAGCCAGTCCTTTTGGAGAAACAGATTTTTAAAGTTTTCACTATGTATAAATATAAGGAAAACACGCCCCGCCCCCCTAGTGGCCAAGTTTTTCAATGAATTGCAATTCTTTGACCAATCTTGGTAGAGGGTCAACCAAGGAACATTTACGCCAAATTATCTTTAAATCAGGCCAGTATTTTTGGCCAAGAAGATTTTTAAAGTTTTTACAATGCACATATTATAAGGAAAACAAGCTTCGCCCCTTGGCGGCCATGTTTTTCAACAGATAGGAATAATTTTAACAATCTTAGAAGAGGGTCCCCCAAGGAACATTAGTGCCATTTTTTTTAAAATGAACCAGTACTTTTGGACAAGAACATTTTTAAACTTTGGCCATTTTCCCCTTTTCTGATCCCGCAACATACGAAATACATGGAATTTGAAGTCCACCTGTGGAACTATTTTGAAATCAGTCCATTGGTTGAGAAGTCGTTTGTAGGAAAAAGTGACAAACGAAAAAGCGATCACAATAGCTTACCTAGCACTCAGGTGAGCTAAAAATATGAAAGATAACTACAATTAAAAGTATTTTCTTTTATGTTTAACTATAAACTATATAAATTTCTCAGTGAATTATAGCCCTATAATCTCACCGGTGAGATTATTACTTTTCAATTGAAACCCATTAGTAAATGTCAGATCTAAAAGAATGTACAAATAATGAATATATACATATATATCACTTGTTGAGAACAAGGGAAATAACATATGCTTGAAAGTACGTAAATTGGAGAGCGTTACTTCCCTTTACCAGTGATGTCATTAAATAAATACAAAAATTGAAATATTTTTCTAAATGTATGCAAGAACCTTAACTTTACTGTACATCTATTGTTTTTTAGATAATATATACAATATCTTTCTCTAGCTCGAATGATTTTGATATCAATAACTATTGTGGATAATCATGCTTGTATTGCTATAATCAGGAGTATTCAAATCAGGTTTAGAAGGGAGAAGCATGGGAATGATGCTAGATTTTCATATTTACACATTGTCCTTTTTGCGTGATGTATCCTCTATACAATTGACTCAAGTTGAAAACATTGTGGCAAAAGGAGAATTTGCTCCATTTGTCACAATGTTTTCAAGTTATCTGGGTTAATGTGTTGTTCGCTGTGAATACATAAAACATGCATTCCCTGGAAAACTGTTAACCCTTTCCCTCATATAGACGCTTTCTGACGACACTGCAGCAGACGACTTTTTGAAAACATATTGACAAAAGAAGAAATTGCACAAAACGTGCAATTTCTCCTTTTGCCACAATGTTTTCCACTTTTTGTCATAGGTTATCCATTTAATTATGGAGATTTTCTATGTTTTGACAAAATACAATCAAAGTCGTCTGCTGCAGAATTGTCTTATGAGGTTTGAAAGGGTTAAATGAAACAAGTTGAAAATATTAAGAGAAAAACAAGTTGATGGTTAATAACCTTTTACAAATTGCAGACACATTTTGAAGCATCTGCAGCAGACAATTTTAAATATTCAATAATCATAATTTGCTTTCAATTGAAGAAATTTGCCCAAAAAAAAAGAAACTTATCATGTTCAGCAAAATTTTATCTTTTTCACAACCTTTTCCATTTGTCAAAATGTCATTTTCACTTGTTCTAGATTTTATGTGGATGATAAATGATCATATCAGGAAAACGGTGGATACAGTGACTTTGAATCTGCACTTGCATTTGTGAAAACTTACCAGAAATATGTTTTGCTGCGATTGTATCGAGTAAAAGAGCTGCACAACAAAAGGACTGACAACTTTAGCCATTGCATCTCTCTCAGCAACAACTGTAAACACAATTTGTTTTAACATGTGAACAACATTTTGAAAAGTTCTAATTTTTGTTTGTGTGGTTTTTTATGCCACTTTAAACAATTTATATCACAGCAATTCCTGAAAAAGTTACCAATAGTATTGGTCCTTATATCCTGACACCAGCTAGTCAGTCACAATGCTAACTCGACAATCCTGACATCAGCTAGTCAGTCGCAATGCTAACTCAACAATCCTGACATCAGCTAGTCAGTTGCAATGCTAACTTGACAATCCTGACATCAGCTAGTCAGTCGCAATGCTAACTTAACAATCCTGACATCAGCTAGTCAGTAGCAATGCTAACTCGACAATCCTGACAACTAAGGAGGAAAAGTAATTTCAACCATCTACACAAGGCGTTTTTTTTTTAATAAAAAACAATTTTTTGTTCCCAAAGATAGATAAAGTCTAGCATCATTTGACATGCAGCAATGGGTCACAACTATGTCATTTTAACCCTTTCCCTCATATAGACGCTTTCTGACGCCTTGAGCAGACAGTTTTTTGAAAACATAGTGACAAAAGAAGAAATTGCACAAAACGTGCAATTTCTTCTTTTGCCACAATGTTTTCCACTGTTTGTCATAGGTTATCCATTCAATCACGGAGATTTTCTATGTTTGGACAAAATACGTTCAAAGTCGTCTGCTGCAGAATTGTCGTATGAGGGAAAGGGTTAAAGCAGACGGCGTTTTGAAAACATAGTGACAAAAGAAGAAATTGCACAGAACGTGCAATTTCTCCTTTTGTCACAATGTTTTCCACTTTTAATCATAGATTATCCATCTGACAAAATATGTTCAAAGTCGTCTGCTGCAGAATTGTCATATGAGAGAAAGGGTTAATGTATGCCATATGAAGAACTGGTGTGGAACAATTGAACTATCAGATATGACAGCAATACTTCTTTTACTAACACGAGTGACCAGAGGAACATATGTGTCCCCTGCCGATAGGTTAGTAAGTTGACAAACAGACTGATGACGACCCTGTCACCCTGCTTTTAGTACCCTTTCTCACATACAACAATTCTGTAGCAGTCGACTTTAAAAATCTGGTTAAAAAAATGGTAAAAACATCTATAAACGAAAAACTAATCATTTAATAGAGTTGAAAATGTTGTGACAAAATAAGAAGTTGCTCATTTAGTAATTTCTTCCTTCGTCACATGTTTTCAAAAGTCGTCTGCTAATGTGGTGTCTGAAAGTGTCTATATGTGGGAAACAGTTGAAAACATGCTTTTTTGTGTGTGACATTTAACCCTTTCCCACTTGCACAAGCATTTGACACAACTGCAGACGACTTAAAATTATTTTGATAGAAGGAGAAATTGCTCATAATGAACAATTTCTCCTTTGATCGTAATGTTGTCAAACTTTTCACCTCTATTCAATAATCAAACTATTATTTATAGAGATTTTCCATATTCTTCTTACCCAGATGTTTTTAAAGTTGCATGCAGCAGATTTGTTGCATGTGGGAAAGTGTTTAGAATTAGATTATAAATTCATCAAATAACATAAGAATACATATACAAGTATTACCTTGATTAGTAAGGTTTTTGTTGACCATGTCAATCTTTTTTACTACCTTGATAGCATAGATTTTCTCAGGATGGTCCTTCTTATGTCCGATAAACACCTTCCTGGAAATATAACAGGTTCTGTGGTGATTATAGTACAGTTTGTTACAAGAGTTGCGTATAGTCTTAACCTTTTTCCTCATAAAGACGCTTTCTGACGCCTCTGCAGCAGACAGCTTTTAGAAAACACTGTGACAAAAGAAGAAATTGCTCAAAACAACAATTTCTCTTTTTGTCACCATGTTTTCAACTCTATTCAATTATTGTCCTTTCATTTAAAGGGACCTCCCAATTGTTTTCAGGTATGTTTTCAAAGTCGTGGTATGAGGGAAAGGGTTAAGACTGATAGTGTTGGTTATTGAAAAAATACAAGCAGCGGACCCCGATTCTAGGATCATCATTAGACTACTTTTAAAACACTTGTAGACGCATCTGCAGCAGACGACTTTTGAAAACACTGTGACAAAAGGAGAAATTGCTCAAAAACTATGTTTTCATTTTTATTCAATAATTGTTTCTACTTTCACTTATACATATTTTTCACATTTTAAACAAGATGATTTCAAAGTTGTATGCAGATGATTTGTTGTATGTGGGAAAGGGTAAATGCTATCCCTGCAAATGTATTATGTATGACCGTTGCAGATCAAACCCAGTTTTCGAGCCCTTGAGGTTGACTCTCTTACCATTGCACAATGGAGATGGTTTCAAAACTTATTTATATATAAACTTTAAATAAAACCTAGTAAAATTAAAATGTCTTTGTAGTGTCAGTCAATATAAAACAAACTTTTCAACCATTTACTTAATATGGTATTTTTAGCATTGTCAAGAGTTATCCCCTGTATATGCTTCAAAATGCTTCTACAAGTGGGAAATGGTTATAGAACATCTCAGAAAAAATGTGACAGAAAAATTAAAAAAAAATATTTGAAAAAGAGATGAAATTATTGTGACTTAAGGGAGAAATTATAAATGATGAGCACTTTGTTCTGTTTGCTACCATTTTTTCTTCTTTTGCAACAATTTTTTCAAAATTGTCTACCTCTACCTTTGGAAAAAGGTTGACACAATGTTTCTTTAACAAAAGCTATTTCCTGAAAATGTTTACTCAGTTTACTGTGATATTTCAAGTAGAAGACTCTCAAAATAGTTACAGACAGACAAGTCACTTACCCAAACGCGCCTCTGCTTATGGCTTTGACAAACTTGAAATCATCAATAGTTGGTAACTGTAATAGAATATATACTTTGTGATAACAAAAGAGAATATAGATTTAACCCTTTCCCTCATATGAAAACATGGTGACAAAAGAAGAAATTGCACAAAACGTGCAATTTCTCCTTTTGCCACAATGTTTTCCACTTTTAGTCATAGGTTATCCATTCAATTATGCAGATTTTCTATGTTATCAAGTTATCCTGCTGAACTTCTACAACCAATATCACAGTGGAGTCATGCATACTAGGTCTCTACTCTCTGCACTGCATAATTTGAAGGTGCAGAACAGTAACCTGAAGGTTGGAAAGTTATTATTATAGTTGGTACAGTGAAGAGTGATGAAATATATCATTTTTCAGTTTACATTCCAATCAGGGTTCAAATAAATACATTTTACTAACAACTGGACCAGACCTCATCTCAACTATATACCAAGTAGAATTAAATTGTATGGAGCAAAGGGGCGTGCTATAAGTCACAATTTTCGCCTGAAAAAATTAGTGAATGTATTTTTCAATTTGCAAAAATGAATGGCGATAACTTTTCCTGGCCTCAGGGTTTGGTGTTAAGGGGAAAACAACGTTTAACCCTTTCCCCCATACAACAATCCTGCAGCAGACGACTTTGAACATATTTTGTCAAAAAGTAAAAAATCTCTATAATTGAATATTTGAGCAATTTCTTCTTTTGTCACTATGTTTTCAAAAATTTGTCTGCTGCAGAGGCGTCAGAAAGCGTCTATATGAGGGAAAGGGTTAACACTGTAACAAGCTGGTTCCTCTTGGGTTTTCGCCAAGATTTAAATTCTAAGCAAATGTTTGTCACTATGTGCACTTTTCAGGTACCTGTCTGGCTCACAGGGTAATCCGATAATTGAAGAGTGGGGTATCAATTAATATTAATTAAGACCTACAAACCATTAAATAAGTCACACAAGACTTATTTCACGTCTAAATTAGCGAATACTTTTTTTAAGTTTGTCTCTGAACACCTATATTTGAATGCTAAAACACAAGAGCCTGGCTGCTCGATAAATTATTCTCAAATGCACAAGTATAAATAATATGGATATAATTATTATGGATATAATTATAACTATAATAAACTTTTTATTGATGTTGGTTTGTAATAAAACGCGATTTTTTATCATGTCTGACTTGTCCCCCATAAAATTTGTATAAACTATTGATAAAAGATAGTCTTTAGACCTTATTGTCTTTATAAAACTCAGGTGTTTTTTTGGTAATTTTTATAGCCGGTAATCGGGTCTTGTTCCCAATGGCAAAGAGTAATTTCTAAGTCAAACTTAAACTATCACTAGTCTTCAAAGACATCGAAACATACATCTATTAATTTGATTTGTGATTTGAAACAAAGCAAACAATTTGTATCAAGTTGCGAAACATTTGGCTTCCAGCAATGAATTTTTTGACTCTCATGTCTAAAAAGTGGGAAAAACTTTTCAAATTTGGCGAAAATATTTTTTGACCCAGCATAGGCCCTGGGAGCGGTTCAAAAATGAAATTGGCAATGTTCCGAACCGCAATGTGCCTTTCACTTGACAGCAATATGTGTAACTAGAATTTGATTACGAAACCAGGGACGTGAATATCTACGTCCCTGACGAAACTAAACATGAGACAACTCCTCAAGTCTTAGTGGGAACACCTCAGTATAAGATTCTTTCTTTGATGTGATTTTGCATTTGTCTTATCGGATGTTGGAGATTTTGTCTAACAACCATTTCGTCTAACTGATACTATAATTATATATAGTAAATGGGGTAGAGATTTCATCTAACTTATAAATAAGAAGGATTATTATCAATATGTCTTATATGTAATACGTGTGAAAGCTCGAGCCAAAGGCTCGAGCGAAGCACGCCTATAGGTTACACGTACGAACACATCATACGAGATAAAAAATAAACGAGAATTCAGTACAATCTTACTGTTTTGCACATATCAAATCTCAACCCCATAACACTTTTTTTTCGGCCATTTTGCTTCCGGTCTTACTGGACGGACAAATTATCGTAACCTATTCATTTCGTAACCAGTAAAACCCAAAAACACGATATTCGTATGTTTTGACAAATCAAAAAATACTTAGAACTAGAGAGAAAAATTAAATTAAATTCCTTCTCGATAAAGGAATGAAAACAAGGAATCTGATATGTGATAATTTGCGTGTAATAGCACTCGTTTTCTATTTTTAAAATAATGTTTTCTCAACCGGAAGTAAACACATCCAAATGTGACGTCATTGCAACGAAAGTAACGTCATTGTAAGGCAAGTAATAAATAAATAACAAAAGGAAAACGACAAGAATGGTAGGAAAAGATAGTTTGACTCGTCACAAATGGATTTCATTCAATGGAAGGACTTTATGAAGGCTAAGTCGACTATTATTTTGTACCTGTCATCATTATTTCATGGATTTTATATCTTTGCAATATAGAGAAGCAATAAACACTTGAAAATGATTGTAAATATTTCAACGGAAGTTATCGTTCGTTACACTGGCCTCGGATATTATTTTAACTGAAAAGGACGAACAATTCTGTTTCTGTATCGACATAGCTTCATTTCAAGGTAAGCTATTTATTATATCAATAATTTGCTTAAAAATATAACTTCATTTCTAAATTATTTGTTAGTATCTGTTGGGAACGTTCCACGATGCTTTCGTCACATCGCGTGACGTCACATGGTGTGTATCGTTTTTGTCTGTATCTGTCATTTGAAGCCGTCTTGTCAAATGTTGACTCCACTCAAGAAAATAGCTAAACTATCATATCTTCGACTGTATAGTTGTATTGACTTTAAGACGTTTATCTATATATTGCAGTAAATGTAGCAAACAAACAAAACTACAGTCAATTTCAAATTATTTGCCTTCAATTTACATTATTTGTTTACATTGTACAGTTTAACAGTTTATGTCTATGACCTAGTCTTTGTCAAATCATGAAAGTATGACCAGAATCAGTTCACCCTGGTTTTGGGGTATACATAGTTAATGTCTTAAGCCATATATCCTCAAACCTGAAAGAGAGGAAAACACTTTCATGCCTTCATCAAATGAGTCTATTGTTTTAAAGAAATTATGTTATATGTGGACTATCAGCAAAACACATAACTTTTCTTTCAACAGGCTGAATTTCTAGTAGTTTCATCTTTTTTTTTATCCAACATTTGTTTATTGATCTAACTCAAATGTGTCCATAGTTTTAAAGGAATGGTGTCATATGTGGGCTATCAATAAAACACATTACTTTTCTTTCAACAGGCTGAATTTCTAGTAGATTCATCTTTTTTTTTATCCAAAATGTGTTTATTGATCAAACTCAAATGAGTCCATTGTTTTAAAGAAATCATGTCATATGTGGGCTATCAGTAAAACACATTACTTTTCTTTCAACATGCTGCATTTCTAGTAGATTCATCTTTTTTTTAACCAAAATTTGTTTATTGATCAAACTCAAATGAGTCATGATTGTTTTAAAGAAATGATGTCATATGGGGGCTATCAGTAAAACACATTACTTTTCTTTCAACAGGCTGAATTTCTAGTAGTTTCATTTTTTTTATTTTATCCAAAATGTGTTTATTGATCAGATTGGACAAACTTGGTACTAAGAATTTAAAACATTATTTTCACTAGGTTATTTTAAATACTCTGCATGTATGTATTCAAACAACATTAACAAAAGATTCAACATCTATTGACAGCACTATTTTCATACTTGGGAGCACAACAACCAATGATGTTTAAACTTATTTATTTTAAATCGATTGCGAAACAAGCTTTTAAGCTTATATTAATCACGCTCGATGTCTGCTTCCTGGATACTTAACCAGTACTCGCGCCGATTGTGTGGAAAAATCCCAATGATGTCATAGAACTCTTCAAATTGAAGAGCAAATGCAAAATAAAAAGCCTTTTACGGTCACCGATTTAGGTCCGTCTATGAAACAGAGCAATGTACACTATATCAAACTCAAATAAGGTAAAAACAAACTGAGCATTGAAATCTGTAGATAAAGAGGATCAATCTCTTTTTAAATTCAACAAACACTCAAAACACATTTTATTCAAATAAATTTGTATAAACATTTTGGTTGAAAAATAAACAAAACTTCATCTGTTTTTCAACAGAAAAAGGCTATAAGGCAGTTCATAATTAATAACAGTTATATTAGTCACCCAGTGACCTTACATAAGTGTTTTGTCCTCTGATATAACTGAAATACCACAGAAATGTATCTGTTTTCGATGTAATTCATTGTGAAATCCATTTTTCTGTGTGAAATTGTATAATCTATACAATAGAAATGGTAAAATTTAAATTGGTATACATTCATTGTAACAAAAAAATTCTTATACTTTACTGGTAATAAAATTACACATATTTTCATGAACTGCTGCTCAAAACAAAAACCTATACTGTAGTTTAATGGTAAAAAACCTGGTCTAACAAGAGTTCTAAGATCAACTCTCAGCAGGTACATGTTTTGAAAGAAGCAACTTAACTTAACAATGTATACATGAAACAATTATGTTGTGGGGAGTTGTCTTACTTATTACATTTTTATCCAGGCTTCTAGTGAACATAGTTTACTCCCTGTACCCTTTTCAAAAGCTTTTATAATTGAGCAATAACAATTAAAACAAGAGCTGTCGGAGGACAGCGCGCTCGACTATATGCCTCTTATTCACATAAAGCACTATTTCATTATATTGCACTTAAGTACTTTTAAATTATATATACTCTATATGTAAAAGCAACTGAATAGATACATACATTTAAAAGTCAATCAAGGGCAATAACTCCATATTAAAGTTAAAAATCATGAATGAAAGGTATTAGATGTAATTATATTCCAAATATGAAATCCCTAGCACAAGTAATTAAAAATTAAAATAAAATTCCAACTTGCCCTAAAACTTTAACCACCCAAAATCATGTTTTTTACCCCAAAAAGAAGGTCATACTCAGCATCTTCAGCATTCAATGTGAAGAAAGGTATTATATGCAATTAAATTCCAAATATGAAAGCCCTAGCACAAGTTCTTATTGAGAAAAATTAAAAATTAAAATAAAATTCTAACTTGCCCTAAAACTTTAACCACCCAAAATCATGTTTTTTACCCCAAAAAGAAGGTTATACTCAGCGTCTTCAGCATTCAATGTGGTGAAAGGTATTATATGTAATTAAATTCCAAATATGAAAGCCCTAGCACAAGTACTTATTGAGAAAAATTAAAAATTAAAAAAAATTCCAACTTGCCCTAAAACTTTAACCACCCAAAATCATGTTTTTTACCCCAAAAAGAAGGTCAAACTCAACATCTTCAGCATTCAATGTGAAGAAAGGTATTATATGTAATTATATTCCAAATATGAAAGCCCTAGCACATGTACTTATTGAGAAAAATTAAAAATTAAAATAAAATTCCAATTTGCCCTAAAACTTTAACCACACAAAATCATGTTTTTTACCCCAGAAAGAAGGTCAAACTCAACATCTTCAGCATTCAATGTGAAGAAAGGTATTATATGTAATTATATTCCAAATACGAAAGCCCTAGCACATGTACTTATTGAGAAAAATTAAAAATTAAAATAAAATTCCAACTTGCCCTAAAACTTTAACCACCCAAAATCATGTTTTTTACCCCAAAAAGAAGGTCAAACTCAGCATCTTCAGCATTCAATGTGAAGAAAGGTATTATATGTAATTATATTCCAAATATGAAAGCCCTAGCACAAGTACTTATTGAGAAAAATTAAAAATTAAGATAAAATTCCAACTTGCCCTAAAACTTTAACCACACAAAATCATGTTTTTTACCCCAAAAAGAAGGTCAAACTCAGCATCTTCAGCATTCAACGTGAAGAAAGGTATAAGATGTAACTATATTCCATATATGAAAGCCCTAGCACAAATAATTATGAATGAAAATGCCAACTTGCCCTAAAACTTTAACCGGACGCCGACGCCGGGGCGAGTAGTAAAGCTCTCATATTCTTCGAATAGTCGAGCTAAAAAAGGAATGGTTATCAACATTGATAACTCTGAGAATCTGTACATGTTCAAGGTTTGATCCAGCTTTGATAACCGTTCTAATATCAAAGTTTTAACAAAATTTATACATCATATTTTTATAATAGAGCAATTTTAACATTATCACTAACAATGTTAAATTATTGCAAATTCTTCTGGAAAATCCATTTCTCTGTTTGTACTTTTTATAATTTCTTTATTTGCTACAAACATACTGTTTATTGTTTTATGCAATAAAATATATTAAATATATTGATCAGATCTTTCATTATCCATTTTTTTTTTTCAAACTACATATTTCAGATACATGTATATATAATCAGCTGTTGACACTAAGTCTGGTACTTATTAACAAATAATCTGATGCTGTTTCATGTTTTACAAATTAAAAACCAGAAAAGGAGATAGGGGTTCGAAGTGAAAATGTTGTTGAATAGGAACATATTGTTCATTTTGGATATGTTCATTTTTGATCAATTACACCATTCCGACAATGTATTCAGATTAGTCACAGAAATCAAGTAATTTAAATCAGACAAGGGCCTAAACTTTACCCTTTCCAACAAACATCATTATAAATGGGACTTTTGAAAATATTTGTCAAAAATTACAGTGTTCTCATCTTAAATTGTCTCAAGATTATGCATTCAGCCAGATCATGCAAAGTTAGCCATCTGCTTTGGAAGATTGTTGTGTGGAGTATTTTAGTATTCTAGAAAGCAAGGGGAAAATGTTAGGTGAACTGAAGTACCATTGAAAGTAATGTTAAGCACAAGTCATTCAATCAACCATGGTAAGAGTCAGTTTCCAATTATATGTATTACTAGTTTACAAATAACTGGCATTTGTAAAAATAAATCAGAAAATTCTTCAATGCCTTCTAGTGTTGTTTTCCATCAACAACCTTGGAAATCTTACAGTCTGTTACAATCCTGACCTAATAAAAAATAAAACAGATATATATGTACAAATTAAACTTAAATGCATGCTAAGTTTCGTTTTTTCCAATATGTTTTTCAAATTCTGTTTTTGTAACTTTCTACAATTTGCCTATTAATTTGTTTCTTGTTGAGGGACAGACAGTGCTTAATTAATTTATTCTTGCTTTCACACGACCTAGGCTTTGCCTATTAACATATTATATATACTTAGAAGTTTAAGTATTATAATTGTGACGTCTATAAACTCAATTGATAAATATCACTTGCGATTTATTGTCCAATGTGTTTGAATATTGATAATATGTTGTTATTCATTACAGAAGTGAGAACAGAATAGAATTTGTAAGATCCTGATGTACTGTACGAAACTTGGAAAAAAAACATGTGTTCGAGAGATGTTAATTTCGTCTATATGATAGATTTATTTATTGGTTACCTAGCTGATTTTGTTTGTTATAACTGTAAATAACATTTTCAATTATATAGTATACAGTATTTCACTTTATTTCAATAAACTGTGTGCCGACATGACTGTGTGTCGACTGTTTGAACTCAATTGTTACATGAATGATCGACGGCATACTTCTAATTGTGTTGCATTGTAAATATTTATTAAAGAAATATTTTTGTTTATTGAATGGACAGTCGGCTTTAACAATAGTAATTAATAAGAAACAAGTAGACAAGAAATAAAAATGTGGTAAGTTATCATTATGGGAAAAGGATTGAAAACATCGAGGGACAAACTCTCCAAGGGATGTAATTAACACTTACTGTAAATATAAAATTAAATGATAACATATAGAAATTAAATAAGTTATTATAACAAATTAAAATCATAAAATGTTCAAACTAATTGAACTGATTGTCTGTCACTATAATCAGTCAATTAACACCTTCATATGGATATTGATTATATAGTACTATAATCGATAAGTTAGACAAAATCTCTACCCCACTTACTCCGTCTTGTCTACGTCCCTGATATCACAATGCATGCAGCAATATGCACAACATCTGAATGTTGACAATTTAAAAAAAAAAAATACATAAACCATACTTAATTAATCAATTCATTTAATCAATACTGGCATTTCTTTTCTAAAAATGTATTAGCAAGAAAAATATGGGCATGAATTCATATCTAAATACTTATTTTTTTTAAATGTAAAAGTCAAGATATTTATTTTAGGGACGAAGTAAATTTAGGACGAATGCGACACTACAATAGAAAATTCAACGAATCTCTTACCTTTGTCACCTTAGTGTTTGTCTCCGCCATTTTTTTGGTTCCTTCCGATACTGTACCAGGGATTTTTTTAACTGGAATTGTTATCTTATCCATAGAGAAATGCTTTAATCCAGGCCATTTTTGTTTTGAACATTTGATTTCCGTGCCATTTTCGAAGAGCTTGCAGGGGAGGTAATCACATGTAAATATATTATTGTTTATTCTACGGTCATCGTTTTTATGTGCGGCTAATCTTGTGAAAGTTATCCGATTATGAATGCACAACCTGAACCCGTGTTATCTTAAACTTGTATAGGATAACATAAAGACACTAAAACCGTTCCCAAATACAGACAGCTTTTGAAAATATTTTTTCTATAATATAAATTGCTATAAAACTGCCATTTCTTCTAACATTTTTTTTTTTTTTTTTTTATAAAGTTTCAAAATTGTAATATCCAATAAAATTTCTGATTAAAAAAGATAATATTGTCCAAACAAACCGTGTTTAAAAATATCATAGAAGACAAAAAGTGAATCCTTCTTTGTTGATTCATTTCCATGTAAGTCAGGCCAGGGACACTATATTGTAATATAGTGTCCCTGGTCAGGCTATCAGTCAATCAATTTAAACCAAGATTAGCATTTAGATCTGCAGGGTTTTCTTATTCTACACTTACTTACTGCAAATACTATTTAACCATTTCCAACATGCAGAAGCTTTTTGATGCCTCTAAAGAAGACAACTTTTGAAAACATTTTCCACAATGTTTTAATTGTTTTTCTCTCAATAATTATAACTTTATTTAAAGAGATTTTCTATGTTTTTGTTTTCAAAGTGGTCTGCTGTATGTGGGAAAAGGTCAATGGCATGATAACATAACTGTCATTTTTGATACAACAGTTGAAAACAAAGGGCCATGAGCTATGCCAAACACTAAGTCAATCACAATATGTGGAAGACAGTGGTGCAGAGGTAGAGTGTGGGCCTCTCATACCAAAGGTCCTGGGTTTGAATCCTGTGATGAGCGGGTTGTGCCTGGGATTTTTCAGCAGAAACAGCGCGAGTATAAGCTGAAAGCTTGTTTCGATCAATGTAAAACAAATAAGTTTAAGCTTAATATCACAATAACTCATTTTACGGTCAGGTAAGCTTATAACTAGAGTGTTACCAAGATGGACTACTTCATTGTTTTTGACCCGTCATGACCCATATTCAAACTTGGCCTAGATATCATCAAGACAATCATTCTGACAACATTTCTATGTTGTTGTTCGTTTGTGTGGTTTACCCTCTCACTCGTAAATATAGCCATATTTGGCGAGCAGCTATTGTTTTCTCCATAATTTTATAATTATTATTTTAGTAAGCGGACAATTGTTGCGCAGATTAATTTACTTTTCTATTATCACTCTATAAATTCAACATACTCAAAGTAAGAAGACAGAATCCAGAGTGTTAAAAAGATTTTCCTTCAATTTGGCCTAGTGACCCTAGTTCTTAACCGGGCATGACCTATATTTCAACCTAGCCTAGAGATCATCAAGAAAACTATTCTGACAAAGTTCAATATACTCAAGTTTAAAATGCAGTTTTTAGAGTGTTAACAGGATTTTCCTACAATTTGGCCTACTGACCTTGATTTAACCCAAAATGATCCATATTCAAATTTGGTTTAGATATATATCATCAAAACAAACATTCTTAAAGCTGCTGAAGAAAACAATAAGGCCATGATGGCCCTGGATCGCTCACATGAGTTGTGTAATGCGATTTGTCATGCCAACCATATTAACCCTTTCCCTCATATAGACGCTTTCTGACGCCTCTGCAGCAGACAGCTTTTTGAGAACATAGTGACAAAAGAAGAAATTGCTCAAAACAAGCAATTTATCCTTTTGCCACAATGTTTTCCTCTTTTAGTCATAGGTTATCCATTCAATTATAGAGATTTTATATTTTTTGACAAAATATGTTCAGTTATCTGGTGCAGAATTGTTGTATCAGGGAAAGGGTTAACTCATTTTGCAAGCAGGTAGGCTATTTCAAGAGGCATAAGAGGACCAGTAAACATGTAGCTCCACTGACACAGAGCAACTAACCTGCCCCCTATGTTGTCTGTCTGTTATCACATGAAAATGATAATTGAAGGTCACTTAAGAAATGTTTATGAACCAGATAGTATTTAGCCCTTTCCCTCATACAACAATTCTGTGCAGAATACGACTTTGAACATATTTTGGCAAAAAAATAGAAAATCTCTATAATAATATTAATTGAATGGATAACCTATGACAGAAAGTTGAAAACAGTGTGGCAAATGGTGAAATTGCTCGTTTTGAGCAATTTCTTCTTTTGTCACTATGTTTTCACAAATCCGTCTGCTGCATAGGCTTCAGAAAGCGTCTATATGATAGAAAGGGTTAACAAGGATTTTTTTTAAAGTTTTTCCCTATATATCTATAAGCTCTAGGCCTTTCGGTTTCAGACAAGAAGATTTTCTAGGAACATCGCTGTGAATATCATGGACAGACAGTCAGACGATGACACCGGAAGGTGATTGAGTACAAAAGCTGACCTCCTACTGCTTGCTAAGGTGAGCTAAACATGCTGTCTTTAAAGTGTTTATAATATGTGTCTTCAATTTGGCTTCAGTGACCTAGTTTTTGACCAGACACAACCTGTTTTCGAACTCAACCTACATAGCTTCAAGGCAATTATTCTGACAAAGTTTCAACATGCTTAAGTGAAAAAAATGCAGCTTCCAGAGTGCTAACAAGATTTTCTTTCAAATTGGCTTAGTGTCCTAGTTTTCTTACCAGCATGACCAATATTTACGCCTGATCTAGATATCATCAATACAAACATTCTGACTAAGTTTCAAGCTGCTGGAGCAAAAAATGTGTTCTCTATGAGTTTTAATAAGATTTTTCTTCATTTTGACCAGACATTATCCTATATTCAAACTTCACATAGATGTCATCAAGACAATTATTCTGACAAAGTTTCAAAATGCTCATGTTAAAAATTTGACCTTGTGACATAGTTTTTGACCTCACATGACCCAGTTTCGAGCTTAGTGATCACAATAGCTAACCTTGAAAACTTCATGCTCAGGTGAGTTGACAACAATGGGAAAAAGAGAAATTAAAAACAATTATTGCCTTTTTTTCTTTTGTTGCCATAGTAATTACATATGGCTTGAAAGAAGAGGGCATTTTTTTATTTTGTTGCCATAGTAATTACATATGGCTTGAAAGAAGAGGGTCAACCAAGGATTATTTCTACAATGTTTTTTTTTTTAAGTTTCCACTATAGCCATATAAAGCAGAACTGCCGCACCCCAAGGCAGCCATGTTTTTTAACATGAGGAAGATTCAACTGGTCTTTTCTCCATAATATCAGGGACATAGATATATCTATTATCTATGTCCCTGATAATATCTTGCTTTTAAATACCTTCACCAAAATAGCCTTTGCAAAATACAACAAATCCGCATCAGAAGATTATGGAAACATCTAGTCAAAAGTATGAAACATCTCTATAAATGAGTGTTATTATTGAAAAGATGTTAAAACATTGTGGCAAAAGAATAAGCATTAACCCTTTCCTACATACAACAAATCTGCAGCATGGCTTTAAAAACATCTTGGGAAAATCATAAAAAAACTTGATAAATGAAGGTTTAACAAGAGATATTTGTCAAACATTATGCCCCCCTGAGAACCATGTTGTCAGGAATATTTGGACAGTTGAAAAAAATATGCATGGACCGAAATGCCAGCCGATTTGTCATTTCACATTGGATGTCTATGAGTCAGTTTTAGGATTATGACCAATGTTTGACAAGCTTTTTGCATTCAAGGTCACTGTGACCTTGACCTTTGACCTCAAAATTAATAGGGGTCATCTACTGGTCAGGCCCAACCTCCAAGTCAAGTTTGAGAACCATAGGTCCAGGCATTCTTGAGTTATCACTCGGACAAGCTTGGTCACTGTGACCATGACCTTTCACTTGATAACCTCACAATAGGGGTCATCTACTGGTCACCCCAGCCTCCATGTTAAGTTTGAGGGCCATGGTTGCAGGCAATGTTGAATTATCACTCGGACAATATTTCTCATTCAAGGTCAGTGACCTCGACCTTTGACCTGATGAACTCAAAATCAATTGGGGTCATCTACTGGTTACCCCCAGCTTTCATGTCAAGTTTGAGGGCCATAGGTGCAGGCAATGTCGAGTTATCACTGATAATCTTTTTCACGTTCAAGGTCACTGTGAACTTGACCAGATGACTTCAATATCAATAGGGGTCATCTACTGGACAGACCCAACCTCCAAGTCAAGTTTGCAGACTATAGGTCTAGGCATTGTTGAGTTATTACTCGGACAAGCTTGGTCACTGTGACCTTGACCTTTCACCTGATATGACCTCAAAATAGGGGTAATCTACTGGTCACCCCAGCCTCCATGTTTAGTTTGAGGACCATGGGTGCAGGCAATGTTGAGTTATCACTTGGATAGGATTTCGCATTCAAGGTCAGTATCCTTGACCTCAAAATCAATAGGGGTCATCTACTGGTCACCCCCCAGCCTACATGTTTGAGGGATGTGGGTGCAGGCAATGTCAAGTTATCACTCGGACAAGCTTTTTGTGTTCTAGGTTACTGTGACATTGCCCCTCAACCTCAAAATCAATAGGGATCATCAACTGGTAAGGCCCAACCTCCAAGTTGAGTTTGAGGACCATAGGTCCAGGCAATGTTGAGTTATCACTCGGACAAGATTTTCTCGTTCAAGTTCACTGTGACCTTTGACCCCAAAATCAATAGGGGTCATCTACTGGTCAGGCCTAACCTCCAAGTCAAGTTTGAGGACCACAGATCTAGGCATTGTTGAGTTATCACTCGGACAACCTTTGGTCTACCGACGGACCGACCAACATGTGCAAAGCAATATACCCCCTCTTCTTCAAAGGCATTATAACTGTAAAAAATTGAAAAGGTGGCAAAAGGAGAAATTACTTGTTTAGAGCAATTTCTCCTTTTGTCATAATGTTTTCAAAAGTCGTATGCTGCAGAGGCATTGGAAAGCATCTATATATGGTAAAGGGCTAAAGTACTTAATGATACACCATTTCTCCAACTCTTGGAAACATAATTTCATAATATTATCAAATTTGTAATAACAGATGTCACTTTAGTAACATTTTCGTTTGTTTGTTTATTCATTTATTTGTATTACTCCTGAGAAGAAAAAAACATTATAGGGAAAGCAGACAACTTGGAAAAGATCAAGTCAAAAACATGGAAACTCTCTATAAATGACAGAACAATTATTGAAAAAATATTTTAAAAAAAATTGTTGCCAAAGGAGAAATTGCTCTTGCTTAGTAATTCCTCCTTTTTTCCAGAATGTTTTCAAAAGTTGGTTGGTGAAAGCATGTGTCAGATAAGGTAAAGGGTGAGTACTCTTGTAATAGGACACATTTTCCTCCGACATGGCTCTTTGGGTTTCAACATAAAGACATCTGAGACAGTCAAACAGTAACCATTTATTATTATATTTTTCTTCAGAATGATTGAACTAAAAATATAAATTACATCAATGTTTTAAACTTCACACACACACAAACAAACTAACAGATTGAGAGAGAGAGAAAACAAACTTAAATCAATTTCACTTATTACATGATACATGTATATATGTATGCCATTTTTAGAATTTCAAACTAAAAACAGCTGCTGTGAGAAAAAATACAAAATGTAGACAAGTAATCCTTTACTACTTGTATATGCATTTTGACCACACAAAGGGAACCCAATAGCCCGACTTTTTCTTCTTCTAAAAACAGTTGAGCTAGTAAATCTAAACTAATTAAAATTATGAGAGAATATGTATGTATCTGAAACATCTACATCTAAATGTAGTAGATAGGTCTGTTCCAAACAAATACAAATGAGCAGTTCGGTGTCTGTATAAGGGATGTAAGCAAATATTTGGCTCTGGGACAAGGGATCCTAAATACCAATACCAACCAGGGTTGAACAGTTTTTATGATAGGTTACATTATGTAACAGGAATGGGGTGTAGGTACAAAACCACTTCCACAGCCTTTCTGTAGAAGCCGGCTTTCATAGAGTGGTAGTCTTTTTCTCGCAGTTAAGCAACGTACATCGCAGTTAGTGCCTAGATTAGTGACCTGCGGTGACTGAATTCCATGAAGGACCCAGTAAATGTTACACACATACACCTTGTACAAATATATCTACCATCATGATAATTGAAAATCTGCTGAAGGTCACATTTGTGTGTGATATATTTTTTATAAATTGAACTTGATAATCTTTATTTCTTAACCCTTTCCCTCATATAGAAGCTTTCTGATACCTCTGCAGCAGACAGCTTTTTGAAAACATTTTGCCACAATGTTTACAACTTTAAGTCATAGGTTATCCATTCAATTATAGAGATTTTAAAGCGACCAAAATCCAGATGGCACGAAAAAAAAACCAGTCAATAAACCATACTAGTCAATATGACATGGATTTCATAATTGAAATTAGAAACTTCGATATGACATGGATTTCATAATAATAATTGAAATAAGGAACTTCAATATGACATGGATTTAATAATAATAATTGAAATTAAGAACTTCAATATGACATGGATTTCATAATAATAATTGAAATTAGGAACTTCAATATGACATGGATTTAATAATAATAATTGAAATTAAGAACTTCAATATGACATGGATTTCATAATAATAATTGATATTAGGAACTTCAATATGACATGGATTTAATAATAATAATTGAAATTAAGAACTTCAATATGACATGGATTTCATAATAATAATTAAAATTAGGAACTTCAATATGACATGGATTTAATAATAATAATTGAAATTAAGAACTTCAATATGACATGGATTTCATAATAATAATTGATATTAGGAACTTCAATATGACATGGATTACATAATAATAATTAAAATTAGGAAATTCAATATGACATGGATTTCATAATAATAATTGATATTAGGAACTTCAATATGACATGGATTACATAATAATAATTGATATTAAGAACTTCAATATGACATGGATTTCATAATAATAATTGAAATTAAGAACTTCAATATGACATGGATTACATAATAATAATTAAAATTAGGAAATTCAATATGACATGGATTTCATAATAATAATCATTGAAAGAAGGGACTATCAGCAAACAAAAAATAAAGGAAGAGCTTTCAGCAACCAATACTGATAAAGTTAAAGCAAACTCGTGCAAAGATACAGTCTCATTATTGTTGAAAATGTCTTTCTGTCCCACCATGCTATTCTCATGGAAGGAAATCATGACAAAAACCAACAACATTTAACCCTCAATGGTTTTACACTTATATATTCCTCAGATTATTTGCCATGACAGGGTGGGGCTTCACAGATCTCTTCACTTTTCTAATATCCCTTTCCAACATACAGACGCTTTCTGACGCCTCTACAGTAGACAATTTAAACATCGAGGCAAAAGAAAATATTGCTCAAAACGAGCAATTTCTCCTTTTGCCACAATGTTTTCAACTTTTTTCACTAAATTTACCCTCTTTTGTAGTGATTTACTGTATTTTTGACCCTATGTTTTAAAAGTCTTCTGCTGCAGATTTGTTGTATGTGGGAAAGGGATATTGGAGAAAGGGAGGCAATCCTAAAAAAAATGCTTCACACCATTCACACATTTTCACCATTCACTCAACATGCATAACTTATTACAGATTGGCTAAAACATGATTTACCGAAATTTTGATAACATTCAGAGATCTGTGTAATGCACTGCCCTTCCATGTAAAATTATCCATGAAATGCCCAATTGTCAACCCTTTCCCACATATAGACGCTTTCTAACACTTTTGCAGCAGACGACTTTTGAAAATATTGTAGCGAATGGAGAAATTGCTCATGATGAGCAATTTCTACATTTGTCACAATGTTTTCGGCTCTAATTATTAACTATAATTCCCTTAATAGAGATGTCCATACTTTTCTGGATATGTTTTCAAATTCGTCTGCAGCCGATTCGTTGTATGTGGAAAAGTGTTAAACACCCAAATTTGTATCCATTTTTTCTGATGAATGTAAAATTTAAAAGTATATAATAAAAATATTGCCGCAAGTGGAATAAACAAAAATAGAGTATATGACAGGGTAATTACCCATGGTGAATTCAATGTAAAAGCATGTATAAATATTAAGTCAACAAAAGCGCATTTAGCTAACTAACACATTATGTCTAGTTAGTCGCAAAAGAAAAACAATAATTGCATAATATATTGAAAATGTAACAGTTTCCAGTTGTTTATCTGATATGATATTTTAAGTATCTTTAGATGCGAAGAAAATGTAACATCTGAACCGAGAAATTGTTCAATTTGAACGAATTCTCTTCCTCCAATGATATTTTCAAAATTTGTCCATGGTAGAAGAATCTACAATAGTACGTAGCAGGAATTGAAAAGAGACTAATTTGCAGAAAAGAACTTTGCAAATGTCCAGGCTATATTAAGTGAAATCCCTTAAAATGAAAAAAAAAAAAAAAAAATATTGAATGGAGTTGCACACACTGTGACAATATGAGACAATACTTATAAAGAGCATTTTTTTTCCATTTTCCAAAATGTTATCAAAAGTTGTTTGCTGCAGATTCCTCAAAATGCGTCTGCATAAGGGAAATAATTAACCCTTTCCCTCATATAGACGCTTTCTGAAGCCTCTGCAGCAGACAGCTTTTTGAAAACATAGTGACAAAAGAAGAAATTGCTCAAAACAAGCAATTTCTCCTTTTGACACAATGTTTTCTACTTTTAGTCATAGGTTATCCATTTAATTATAGAGATTTTCTATTTTTTGACAAAATATGTTCAAAGTCGTCTGCTGCAGAATTGTTGTATGAGGGAAAGTGTTAGAGCAGATGTCTCTGAAAGTATCATATCATTTCAGGGAATCCTTTACCACTTGCAGAATTTTTTTATCGCATCTGCAGCAGATGACGTTTTAAAACATTGTTGCAAAATAAGAAATAGCTCATAATGAGCAAATTCTCCATTTGCCACTATTTTTTCAACTCCATTCAATTAATATTAATTAATTTACTGAGAGAATCCATACTGTTGCCTGTATGTTTTAAATGTCACCTGCTGCAGATTCGATGTAAGTGGGATGGGCATAAACATTTTATTTTTATAAAAACATAACACACTGGTGTGTACACACATGTACAATAAAACTAATTCAAACTTGAAACTACAAACAAACAATTAATAGTGAATCGGTGCAAACTTAGTGCAAGCTTAATTAAACTGTTAACTATGAAGGTATTTTTAAAGTTGTCTACTGTGATAACATCTGAAGAAAAAAATATGCTAAATATGAAAACATTTAAAACAGAGTTGTGGTAAAAGGTGAAATTGCTTATAGTTAAGTGCAATTACTATTTCTATTCCATGTTTTCCAAAGTCGTGCGATGCAAAAGCAAACAAAAATTGTCTATAACAAAATAAAGTTTCATACACAAACACTCCTGTCACTAATGGATGCTATAAAGTAAAATAGGCTTTCCGTTCCATTGCATATTCAGTTTTCTAACTCTAAGTTAAAATCACATTGACAACATATTTAGTCATTACCCTTCCCCACACACAGATGCTTTCTGACGTCATTTGAAAGCGTTGTAACAAGAGGAGAGATTGCTAAAATACAGCAATTTCTCATTTTGCCACAATATTTTCATCTTTAAATCTAGCAATTTTCCATACTTTAGCCTACATGCTACATGTTTTTAAAAGTCGTCTGCTGCTGATTTGTTGTGTGTTGGAAACCATTAAAAATAACTACCAATTGACACATACATCTACATGACTGTATTCAGAGAGGTACGTCACATGAAAACTGACTTTTGGAGGTCCTGAAGTAAGTAGCCATTACCATCAGACTATGAGCCATGCTCTATGAAAACCAACTTCATGGTACAGTCAAACCTGTATTTAACCCTTTCCCTCATATAGACGCTTTTGGATGCCTCTGCAGCAGACGGCTTTTGAAAACATTGTGACAAAAGAAGAAATTGCTCGAAACAAGCAATTTCTTCTTTTGCCACAATGTTTTCCACTTTAAGTCATAGATCATCCATTCATTTATAGAGATTTTCCATTTTTTGACAAAATATGTTCAGTCGTCTGCTGCTGAATTGCCGTATGAGGGAAAGGGTTAAAGACCATCCATGGGAAGAGAACAATCTGGTCTTTGTTCACAGGTGGTCTTTATCTAAAGGGTCATTTATACAGAAAATGAGTTTTTGGGAAACTAAAAGTATGGTCGCTTTAGACAGGTACTTTCTATTCCAAGGTGGTCTTTAGCACAGGTTCGACTGTACATGGACTCATTTGTGTTTTTGTTCAGATTATTACAAGAGGCGCCTTGAATATTTCTTAGATTCTATAGCAAAAATCGCAGATTCAGGTCAGACTTGGCAGATGGGCAGTGTGATCTGGTTCTACACTGGTCACAAATTCCTTAACCCTTTCAGACATGCAATAACTCTGCAGCAGACGACTTGGGAGAAATTGCTTGATTTGAGCAATTTCTTTTTTTGTCTGCATTTTTTTTCAAAAAGCGGTCTGTGGCAGTCTGTTTATGCGGTAAAAAAGGGTAAAGGTTGATTTCCTGGAGGACCACTCTATTTTTAGAATATGACATAAAGCTATTAATAGAAATGGGTATTACACAAATATAAACTCGGACACCTGTGATCTGACAGCATGGATGCCAAGGCTGGTCATTATTTCCCAAAGGCTTTCTTTCATGTGAAATGGCTCCAGTCATAAATTAATATATACATGTATACTAAGACACTTAACAATGAGTTAGTTCAAGGTTTACACCACTTCTTACAAGGTCAGGAGATTCAATAATGTATAATAATAAATAATATCACCAACGGAACCATGAGATTGAATTTCCTCCTTAAGATCTGCAAATTACCATTCCTAAGCTCTGTTGAACATTTTCACACCTTATTACACAATTTCAAAAATCTAGACAATATGTCTGGATTTTGTTTTGTGTTGAACATGTAATAGAATTAATGACGGTTTTACATTCTTAATGATGAATCACAGGCATTTGTTTCTAAGAACTATTAAATATAATTAATGAGGCTTCTATCAAATTAGAATAAAAATAATCATAAATAATCATAATACTATTTAATTTATAGACGTTGACTCCTTTAGCCAATGACTATTTTTCAATGTTTGATCAAACTCAAATAATTCCAATCAGAAATAAAAACATAATTCATTTTAATTTGATACTGTTTGGTACAAAAAAAACATATTAGGAGGAAAAGGTAAAATATAAAGAACTGGAAACATCCATTTCGAAATTCAAGTCTACCATGTGCTCTATAATTGCATATTCAAATTGTGTATAAGTCTTGACAATAAAAAACAGCCAAGTGAAACAAGTCCATACTCTCGAGACTATATTCATAACTAAATACATGTACATTGTTTGCATGATAAATACTTTTGATTGATTGGAATATAACACTGTTTTCAACTGTATTTCAGTACTATCGCATTGGCTCGTTCACACGGTCATACTAAACACTGCAAAAGACATGCAAAGACATGCAGAGACATGCAAAGACATGCAAAGACATGCAAAGACACGATAAAGACATTATTTTTAATTAATAAATGTTCAATTAATAATACTATTTTAACCACATATTTAGTCGATATGATTGTTTTATGTTTAGAATTGCGAAAGCATAAGAATGGTTCGACAACATGCAAAGACAGTATATTATATGACAAAGACACTACAAAGACATTAATTTTAATAAATAGTTGACTTTATTTCAGCGAGAACCCCGAAAAAGTAGACATCATCAGAAACATGGTGAACAAGGAGAGACAGCAAGCAAAATAATGTCTTTGTAGTGTCTGTGTCATATAATATACTGTCTTTGCATGTTTTTGAACCATTATTATGTCTCCGACTTCGCAATTCTAAACATTTATAAAACAATCATATTGACTTAATATGTGGTTCAAATAGTATTGTTTATAAATAAAAGTCGTTAATGTACAACTATTTATTAAAAATAATGTCTTTGTGTTGTCTTAGTCATATAATAACTGTCTTTGCATGTTCTCTAACCATTCTTATGTCTCCGACTTCATAATTATAAACATTAAACAATCATATCGACTAAATTTGTGGTTAAAATAGTATTTTTTATAAATAAACGTTTCAATTTACAATTACTGATTAAAAATAATGTCTTTGTCATATAATATACTGTCTTTGCATGTCTTTGCATGTCTTTGCATGTCTTTTGCAGTGTTTAGTAGGACCCCGTTCACATGACCATGTGTTTCCTGGCTTTCTAGCACCAGTACTTCACACAACAATTTTCAAAGATAACTTTCAACTTAAGACATTTAACCCTTTCCCTCATATAAACGCTATCGGACGCCTCTGCATCAGACAGCTTTTTGAAAACATAGTGACAAAAGAAGAAATTGCACAAAACGTGCAATTTCTCCTTTTGCCACAACGTTTTCCACTTTTAGTCATAGGTTATCCATTCAATTATGGAGATTTTCTATGTTTTGACAAAATACGTTCAAAGTCGTCTGCTGCAGAAATTGTCGTATGAGGGAAAGGGTTAAGCCCATTGGTGGAAGACAAATAAGGCTAGTATCAATGACGTTTATCAACCAAAAGAAATAAAGTGGGGAGAGTCACAATTCGGACCCTTAGATCCTCATCCCACATTGTTACCAATTGCCCTATTTCATCTCAGCAATATGATAAACAGAAACAAATGCCTGTGCTGATATTATGTTCATATTATGCAAACTTTTGTTCTTTTGTAGACAGGTAGATTTCACGAATCCGCATCCTCTTTCTTTGTTAATCTTTGTCTAACTGTTGTGTTTTCATCCTCTTCCTTCTTCTTTTCTTCCATTAATAATTCTTCTGGTTCTTCTTCTTCAACTTCATCATTATCATCATCTTATAAAATGAAAAAATAAAGATTTATTTATATTTCACATAAAACCCGAAAGGATATTTGATAAATCTGCAGCTAACAAAGTTTTTTGTTTTTGGAAACACAAAGTTTTCTTTTCTGTTTAAAACTTTCCCACATAAGACAATTCTGCAGCAGACGACTTTGAAATATGTAGGCATAAACACTGAAAATCTCTATAAACGGAGATTTAATTTTTGAAAAAAGTTGAAAACATTGAGGTGAAATTGCTCATCTTGAGCAATTTCTCTGTTTGTCACGCTGTTTTTAAAAGATGTCTGCTGCAGAAGAGTCAGAAAGCGTTTACATGTGGGAGAGTGTTAAGATTAAACAAATCTGAAGAAGAGACTTTGAAGAATCTATGCAAAAATATGAAAAATCTGTATGGAATTATAGTGTAATCATTGAATAGCATAAAAAAACATTGTGGCAAGGAGAAATTGATCATCATGAGCATCTCCTGCATTTACCACCATGTTTTGAAAAGCAGAATGCTGCAGATGCACCAACATGTAGGACGGGTCCAAGAAGTGTCATGTAAGAAGCCAAGCTATTATGTTTGTATGGTGTTTTACGCCATTTTCAATTATTTTTTAAAGTTATATCAAGGGGTTTCCTGGGTAAGTTAACCCTTTCCCACATACGACAATTCTGCAGCAGACGACTTTGAACATATTTTGTCAAAAATTAGAAAATCTCTATAATTGAATGGATAACCTATGACTTAAAGTGGAAAACATTGTGGCAAAAGCAGAAATTACACGTTTTGTGCAATTTCTTCTTTTGTCACTATGTTTTCAAAAAGCCGTCTGCTGCAGAGGCATCAGAAAGCGTCTATATGAGGGAAAGGGTTAACAGTACTACTGGTCCATTTATCCTTGAGGGAAAGGGCTAATATAAGGCACAACAACAGCGCTGCAAGCCAACACCAACGTTCGTCTGTTTTTTTTCAAGGTAAAAAAGAGGCATTACTGTATAATTATTAAAGTCAAAGTTATGTGACTTGGTATAAACTTGTGTATTGTTCCAAGGAACATGTGTACCAAGTTTTTTTTATTTGAAAATGTTAAATGTTGAACGAGTTATGAGGTAGGTTTAAAGTTTTGAGTCGACAACGGCGCCAAGGGTATCACAATACCCTATTTTTTTCTTCTTCGAAATACAGACAAGCTAAAAACACAATGTTGTGGGCCATTCCTATATCTTTGATTCCAGGGGCATAAACATTTGAGTAGATCAGTGTAAATATTCACACCCACCTTGATTTGGTTCACTAGGCCCTTCTGGGACTGTTTTAGAGTGTATCGTTTCTACGGTATCTTTGTTCACAATCTCATAACTCTCAGAACTGCCAGGACTGGATTCTGTTGAGCCTCCTTGTGTTTTCTATAAAGAATGTATCATTGAGTGAAAATCAGTTACATCTCATGAAAACCGATCTTCTGTCAAACAGTGAGGGT
Organism: Serripes groenlandicus; assembly: GCA_031761405.1. Taxonomy (NCBI): domain Eukaryota; kingdom Metazoa; phylum Mollusca; class Bivalvia; order Cardiida; family Cardiidae; genus Serripes; species Serripes groenlandicus. Next base: position 2,906,938 of record JASEVX010000022.1, read on the forward strand.
GAAACTCCTTCGATTTACAAACAACAAAGTTCAATTCATAAAGAGAGAAATTTAATGCCTGTAAGGCTGGATGTCCAGAAGTTTAAAGTGATGTGTGCGAATAGGGGCAACCCGGAATTCTTTCTGGATGGAATTAACCAGTAGGAGATTATATATCAGGTATTAAATGACGGGTAACGTATTTTTGACATAAAAATCAGTTACGTCACATGAAAACTGACTGACTGTCAATCTAGATGGTGAACAGGGATATAAGACTGCATGGATGCACAGGCTGATCTGGATCATAATTTGTTGCATTGTACCGAAGGACGGTTTCTGTTTCATTACATCAAGTTGTTGGTGTATTTAGTTAGTGATAAACAGACTACATGTATCAAGTTCCACCTATTTAAAATGACTCATAACAAATCCTACACTTTTATAAAAAGTTGCTACAATAGAATTCACCACATTCAATAAAATGAAATATTGTATTAGTACTTAGTAGATATTAGATATTTGCTACTATCTGTCTGAAACTAACAATATCATAAAGTATGATGGTTTATTGCATACTTTCATATTGTGCAATTCACTTTGCATTGCAGAAAGTGGTCATGATTTTTTTATCATGACCGCTGTCAAGGAGATCATAATCGTAGATAAGGGCATGCGCAAATTCTGCATAATTAACATGCTAGGGACTACTTTTTTAAGTAAACAAATACGGCTGACCTAAATATCAATAGAAACGTGTTGGGAGAGTTTGATTTACTAGAGCAGTCAGAAAGAGAGATGGAACTTTTATTAGCGCCGTTTGAAAACGATCTGACAGAAAATCATCAGGGAAGACATGAGAAAGGAGTGAACGTAGAAGAGCAGAAAAAGCCAAACACTCCATCAAGAACGCTCTCTGACGTAAAGAATGTACAACGGTGGTTGTTTGATGTTAAGCGTAAGGGGTAAGAGTATTAAAAACATATCGCCATCCCACCTGAATGACTATTTGGCCGAGATGTTCGTGAGTATTCTACATACGAATGGAGAAGATTACGAGCCTGTGTCCTTAGAATGCATCAAAAACAGCGTTGAAAGGCACTTGAAAGAGAAGGGTTACCCAATGTCCCTTAAGGATAGGGTGTTCCATAAGGCAATTTCGGCACTTCAGGCTAAACAGAGGGAACTGGCCAAACATGGAAAAGGTAAAGCACCCAACAAGTTGTACGATATCACAGCTGATGAAGAGGAAAGGATGTATAAGTGTGGTTGGTTTGGAACTTCCAACCCTAGGGATTTACAAACAACACCGTTTTATAATTATGGAACACAGTTTGTGCTAAGGGCACATGACGAAGCCAGACATATTAGATTTGGGGACATAGGGATGAAATCTTCATGTAAGGGAGAAAAATTTCTGGAATTTTCAGAGAGAACTTCCAAGACAAGAGATGGGACAAATCTGAAAGTCAACAGAGATACAGTTCCCAGAATTTACCCAGCAGAAATGTTGCAACATGACAAGTACAATATCTTTGAAAACCAATTTATTTAATAAATGAAAATTTATTTAAAATGTTGATAGTAGGATTGTGTATTGGCTACAAAACCATTCAGAAATAAAAACTGTAATGATGTAAATGTATATTATATACACAAACATATCTACTTCATTTTAATTGTAAACTTGTATTTCTAATAAAATTTAATCAAATCACATTTTCAGTAACTACTTTACAGTCATTGGCAATACATAAATATTGATGAGTGCTCTAGTAGTTATATCTTTTTTTTTAATACAGTGTGGTTTAACTTGAGCAAGCTAATTACTATGTTTCCATGAAATTATTATAATGGGTTGTTGTTTGTTTTTCAATGTTTTTATCGATCGGGGGAAGTTAAATCTAAAACCATAGTTTCATTTTGACCCTGTAAATAAATAATTTAGAACACCGGCTCATTAATATTCATATATTCATAAACTTAGATATTACTCCGCACACACAAAACACGCCCTTATGAATGTATATGTAAGTTTTATTTTTGTAATACAAGTTAAATGTAACCAAAAAAACGTGAAACGTGTAAAACAAAATAATTCACAATATGAAAGAATGCAATAAAACGTTTATTGACCCTGTACTGTGTAGCCTCACAAGCTTGGCAACGTCAACCAAAGAACTTAGTCCAACGATGATTTTGTCATTGACAGGGTCAATAACCTATAATACAAAGCAAGAGGTCAAAACTGTCTTAATATAATGTTATGCAGGGGCCATGATTCCAGGCTGTTTGAGGTTATCTGGCTTCAAATCAAACTTGGCTGTCACGAAATGCTAAACAAGAGGCCAAAGAGGGCCAGTATCTATACCTACAAAATTATTTGGAAATCGGCAAGATACTTTCGGAGAAGATTATTCAAGTTTTCACTAAAGCCATATAAGGTTAAACAGCTCAGCCCCCTGGAGGCTACATTTTCCCATTACTCAACATGGCTTTAAGAACTCTGATAGAGGGTCGGTCACGCAAGGAACATTTCTACAGAATTATTTGGAGAAGATTTATTAAGTTTTCACCATATAACTTGCAATTCTGGTTAGGACATTAAGAGAATGCTTTCTGTGAAGTTAATCCCAAGTGAACCTTCGGTTACAGCAGAGAAGATGTTGACGCACAGACGCACGCACAATGGACAATTCAACATGACATTAGCTTGACTGGCTCTCAGCCAGTGGCGCTTAATCATTGTGACCAAGTCTAGTGAAGGTTGGTCATCTCAAACAAAGCTTAATTGGTGAAGTGTTAACTCTGGTCTATCCAGGCCCATCTTTCTCGATAGTCATTGCGAGTGTTATTATTCTACCTATAAACATTGTGACCCAGTTTGGTGATTCATAATGGTGTTTAATGTCGTTATCTCATGTGGCCAGTTCACCTAACATGTGTTTCCTGGTTTTCTTGCACCAGTACTCTACAAAACATTATTTTCCGGTACGTGTTTACATTCCCATATAGACTATTCAACCCATTGGTGGAAGACAAATGGATGACTTATGACTTATGTCAATCATCGGAAAGAACAAATGGTTGAGCCAGGGTTCAAACTCATGACCCCAGGATTGATAGCCCATGTGGTTACAGCTGAGCTACTACAACTCAATCCCCATTTTGGTAAAAATTAGATAGAGATTTATAGGTCAGAGAGTGGACACGAAAAACCCAGGAAGGCTGTTTTCTGCTAAAGACTGGCATAATACAAGAATGGGCAAACTTACATTATCACTAAACTAAACTATACTGAAGTGGCTGTAGACATAGTACTCAAATATTTTGAAATCTTTTACCATCTAAGAACAAAAGGCCCATGAGGGCCTATGCTCTACTGGTATGGTTCTTTGGTCATTTTCAATCCAGAGCATGTATGTATGGTGAAGATCGGATAGTAAATGGAGGCTCTTTTGTGTTCACAAGCTGTATTATAGCAATTTTTACAATTTCATGGGCCATAATCCAGTCTTGCATGGGCGGATCTGGCTGATTTCCAAAAGGAACCAAGCTCTACTATCTATCTAACTACTATCTAAGTTTGGTGAAGATCAGATAGTAAATGGAGCCTCTATTGTGTTCACATGCTCAATTATAGCAATTTGGACAATTTCAAGGGCCATAATCCAGTCTTGCATGGGCGGATCTGGCTGGTTTACAAAAGGAACTGAGCTCTCATGGATATCTAACTACTGTATAAGTTTGGTTGAGATACAATCAAAAGTGAAGACTGTATCGTGTTAACAAGCTCTTTTATAGCAATTTTGACCATTTCAAGGGCCATAATCCAGTCATGCATGGGCTAATCTGGCTGGTTTTCGAAAGGCACCGAGCTCTTATGGATATCTAACTACTGTATAAGTTTGGTTGAGATACAATAAAAAAAGAAGACTGTATTGTGTTAACAAGCTCTTTTATAGCAATTTTGACCATTTCAAGGGCCATAATCCAGTCATGCATGGGCAGATCTGGCTGGTTTTTGAAAGGAACCGAGCTCTCATAGATATCTGACTACTGTATAAGTTTGGTTGAGATACAATCAAAAGTGAAGACTGTATCGTGTTAACAAGCTCTTTTATAGCAATTTTGACCATTTCAAGGGCCATAATCCAGTCATGCATGGGCGGATCTGGCTGGTTTTCGAAAGGAACCGAGCTCTCATGGATATCTAACTACTGTATAAGTTTAGTTGAGATACAATCAAAAGTGAAGACTATCGTGTTAACAAGAAATTGTTTACGGACGGACGGACGCACGCACCACGGACAAATCGCCACGACATAAGCCCTTCTGGCCTTTGGCCAGTAGAGCTAAAAACTAGAAATATCACTGAAGGTGATGAATACCCCCAGCTGATGCCTGACAATATACATATGTATGAGAAATTCAAGGGGCCATAACTCATTTAAAAATAATTCCAGTGCAACCACGGACAATATGCACAAATAGGCTTGGTATCAATCATTCTTGTGAAGTTATATTGAATTCTGACCAAGGGTTGCTGAGAAATGTTTACAGACCAACGGACCGACTGACCAACTGACTGACCAACCGACATGCGTGACTCCTATATAGCCCCCATATACTATGTATCTGGGGGTATAAATATGGTAAATCTCTGTAAATGAAAGTAAATTTATTGCTCATCATGAACAATGTTTTCTAAAGTTGCCCGGTGGTTAAACTTCAAAATTCATCTGCATGATAGAAAATATTAAATTGGTGATGTACCTTATTCTCATCATCATGGACCACATTCTGCGCACTCTCAGAACCTTGATTATTACTCATATCTTGAGCGCCCTTAGAATTCGCAACGGGGGTACCTGCCATAGTCTGACCTTGACCTTCAGCTGATGTGGCCGCCACATCGACCTTTCCCTGCACTGCTTGCATCGCTGCAAGGATCTTTGTCATTTGTGACTCTGTTTCTGCAAGTCTTTCTTGTAGCTTTCGCATGTCCATCTCGGCTGTAAGGATATAGAAGACGTTGTTTTTATACATTCTGTCCATAGAGTTAGTAAAGTTCTAAATAAAGATTGAAGTTTTACACCTTTTCATGATTCAATTACTGATTAACCCTTTGCCTCATACGGCAATTCTGCAGCAGACGACTTTAAACGTATTTTGTCAAAAAATAGAAAATCTCCATAATTGAACGGATAACCTATGACAAAAAGTGGAAAACATTGTGGCAAAAGGAGAAATGGCACGTTTGTTCTTTTGTCACTATGTTTTCAAAAAGCTGTCTGCTGCAGAGGCATCAGAAAGCGTCTATATGAGGGAAAGGGTTAAACCCTTTCCAAAATAAAGATGAATTTTGATGTATCTGCACAAGATAACTTTTGAAAACATTATGGCAAATGAAGAATGATTTATTCTGCTTTTGCCACAATGTATTTAAATTTCCCTTAAGGAGCAAATTCTACTTTTCAACTTTATTCATTAAATATTCTTTCATTTATAGCGTTTTAGCCTAGATATTGTGTTGTTAGCTGCAGATGCCTCTATATGTGGGAAACGTTTCAATCAATATAAAATTGATATCCTTTAACCCTTTCCCTCATGAAAACGCTTATGATGCCTCATAAACATTGCAAAAACATTGTGACAGAAGGAAAAACGCTTCAGATAAGAAATTTATCCTTTCGCCACAAGAGTTGTTTTTGTGCAGATTTGTTGTATGCGGAAAAGGGTTAAATACTTTAAAGACTTAGTTTGTCCCTGATAAATTGATCTCATTTTTTTGATGTCCAAACTATTTTAACCCTTTCCCACATTTAGACGCATCTGTATCAGACGACTTTTGAAAATATTGTGACAAAAGAAGAAATTGTACAAAACGAGCAATTTCTCCTTTCAACTGTTTTTCAGTAATTATACCTTCATTTCTAGAGATTTTCCATATTTTTGCACAGACACTTTTAACGTAGTCTGCTGCAGATTGGCTGTATGTGGGAAAGGGTTGAACTCTATACCAAAATAATGCTTACAAATTCACCAAGTGTTGTATCCATTCCAAACAAGTTGTTAAAGCAGATGACATTGAAAATATCTAGGCACAAATAAAGAATATCTGTATAACCACATACAACAAATCTGCAGCAGACGACTTTGAAAACATATTGGCAAAATCATGGGAAATCTATGATAAATAAGTACAATTAATGAAAACAGTTAAAAACATCGTGGCAAAAGGAGAAATTGCTCGTTTTGATAAATTTCTCCTTTTGTCACAGTGTCTTCAAAAGTCGTCTGAAGCAAAGGCTTCAAAAACATCTTTAATTGGGAAAGGGTTAAATAAAAGTACTCCTAGTGACTCCAGATGAAACAATTTCGACACATCAAGAAACTAGAAATATCACTGAAGGTGATGAATACCCCCAGATGGTGCCTGACAATATACATATGTATGAGAAATTTAAGGGGCCATAACTCATTTAAAAATAATTCCAGTGCAACACGCCGACAATATGCACAACAAGGCATAGTATCAATCATTCTTGTGAAGTTATATTGAATTCTGACCAAGGGTTGCTGAGAATTAGTATTCACAAGGAATGTCTACAGACCAACGGACCGACCGACCAACTGACCGACAATGAATGTATATTGTTTTATGGCGCATCGACAGCTAAGGTCATTTAGCGCGCAATTAAATTTAATTATTCATGATCCCTGGGTAAACAAACCAGTACTAGGCTAGAAAATGTGCCTTGCCCAAGGGCACTCCACCATGACCGTAGTGCTGCGACTGGGGATCGAACCCGGAACACCCGGTTTCGAAATCCCCGACGCTAACCACAGCGGATTCCTAACTGACCGACAAGCGTTACTCCTATATAGCCCCCATATACTAGGTATCTGGGGGTATAATAACTAAATATGACCAATATCTTTCTATGTTTTTCAAAAGTTTACTGCTGAAGATGCATGTGAATAAGGAAGAGGGATGAACTGTCACATCAATTAACTGATTAAACAGAAAAATATCTATTCAGAGACAAATTCACTCCATAAGAGCCATCAGAAACTCTTTTCGTAGGCAAATAGAATCTATAGATTGCAAAAAATATGAACTATTTGCTTTTATACTAGAATGGAGTGATCCGCCGAGCATGGTGTATCACCTGCACCTGCTCATTGAAAGTATGACGAAAAAGTGTGACAGACACCGGACAAAAAAAAGTAATCCCTAAGTGCCTACCATGCTACGCAGGGTGACACAATAACAGCATTGTCAGCTTAAAACAAGAGGCCCATGAGGGCCTATGCTCTACTGGGATTGATCTGGCTTGTTTCAAAAGGAACCAATATGTCATCAATATTCAAATACCATCTAAGTTTGGTGAAGATCAGATAGTAAATGGAAGCTCTATTGTGTTCACAAGCTGTATTATAGCAATTTTGACAATTTCAAGGGCCATAATCCAGCCATGCATGGGTAGATCTGGCCGTTTTTTAGAAATGAACCAAACTCTCATGGATATCTAACTACTGTATAAGTTTGATTGAGATACAATAAAAAAATAAGGACTGTATCATGTTAACAAGCCCTATTATAGCAATTTTGACAATTTCAAGGGCCATAATTCAGTCATGCATGGGGCGGATCTGGCTTGTTTTCGAAAGGAACCGAGCTCTCATGGATATCTAACTACTGTATAAGTTTGGTTGAGATACAATCAAATGTGAAGACTGTATCGTGTTAACAAGAAATTGTTTACGGACGCACGCGCGACGGACAAATCGCCACGACATAAGCCTTTCTGGCCTTTGGCCAGTAGAGCTAAAAACAAGCATTACACCTTGAAAATTGCAAGTATGAACAAAAGTTAAACAAACTGTGGAAAAAGGGGATCTTTAACATGTTGAGAATTATTTTCATTTCCCAAAATGTTTAAACAATCATCTGCTTAAGAGGCATTTGATGTGGTTTTAATCAGGGAAACTTGGAAAAAAGTAAAAGCCTAAGACAATTTTGATTAATTTATATCAGAATGAAAAAAACATATTGAACAATTTATCCTTAGTCCACTATGTTTCTTTCCAAAAGGTCTCTGTATTAGTGAACAAAGGGTTTAAACTGCATTAAAACAAATTGACTTCATTATTGAAAGTCAATAATTCTTTAGTAATCAAGGCTTAACATAAAGTCTTAATGGGACACCAATAATCACCTTCATTTAAATGTATACATATTGACATTTCATAATGCACACAGGTAAACCATTCCTAATCAATTGTACTTTTGACACCATTGCATATAATGAACACAATTCTCTTTTTCCTTCAATGTTTAATACCCTGTCATAAAATGTCATTTCTTTTATTCTGCAGTTTCAATTGTGAGACAGAAAGTATGCCTTTCCCACATACAGACACTTTCTGATGATTCTGTAGAAGATGACTTTTGAAAACATTGTGGCATAGGGAGAACTTGGTCTCCTTTTGCCACACTGTTTTCAATTCTTTTCGATAATTATATTTTGATTTATGCAGGTTCTATATTTTACTTCTAGATGTTTTCAAGGTAATCTGCTCAAGATTTGATGAATGTAGAAAAGGGGTATATTATTATGATAGTGTTCAGATTTGGTTTTCTATGGATGACATAACACCATCAAGAGCCTGTTTACAAAGTATTCTGCCTTGCCCCATTCAGGTACGTATTTAGATTACCCTAACCAGAGACATATAAACACATATATGTCTCTGCCCTAACACACATCAAGCACTCTTACATGTGCTAGCCAAATCAACCAATCAAAATACACCTATTGGCTAGCATTGTCCAGCACTCACTGTGTAAGGTCAACCAATCAAAATACACCTATTGGCTAGCATTGTCCAGCACTCACTGTGTAAGGTCAACCAATCAAAATGCACCTATTGGCTAGCATCATCCAGCACTCAGTGTGTAAGGTCAACCAATCAAAATACACCTATTGGCTAGCATCGTCCAGCACTCACTGTGTAAGGTCAACCAATCAAAATACACCTTTTGGCTAGCATCGGCAAGCACTCAGTGTGTAAGGTCAACCAATCAAAATACACCTATTGGCTAGCATCGGCGAGCACTCAGTGTGTAAGGTCAACCAATCAAAATACACCTATTGACTAGCATCGGCGAGCACTCAGTGTGTAAGGTCAACCAATCAAAATACACCTTTTGGCTAGCATCGTCCAGCACTCGGTGTGTAAGGTCAACCAATCAAAATACACCTTTTGGCTAGCATCGGCGAGCACTCGGTGTGTAAGGTCAACCAATCAAAATACACCTATTGGCTAGCATCGGCGAGCACTCAGTGTGTAAGGTCAACCAATCAAAATACACCTATTGGCTAGCATCGGCGAGCACTCAGTGTGTAAGATCAATCTGAATAGCTGATAGATAAATGTATCTTTACCCATTTTCCCACAATTCCCTTTAATTCATTTGACGTTAATGCAGATAAATTGATCAAGTATTCCTTTATTTTCAATTCTATTGGGAATAAAGCAGTGATTTATAAATCAATATCATCATCGTTTCTATTATTTTACTATTCCCCAATAAATTGCTCCGCAATTATTTACTAATGGTTTTGTGTTTGCTTTCATATTGGAGCAGCATTAAGGTTGCCAGTGGGATAAAAAGCTTTTACCCTTTTTTCTCGTAGAAAGTTTGATGCCTCTGCAAGAGATGAATTTATCATGAACAAATTGCAGACTAAGTTGTATTCATACATGTCCGACACATTTTTCGTTATTTTTTTAAATTTCGATGAGACTAAAAGTAAAATATCAGGTAAATGGGTTTAACCTTTTCCCTCATATAGACGCTTTCTGCCGCCTCTGCAGCAGAAAGCTTTTTGAAAACATAGTGACAAAAGAAGAAATTGCTTAAAACAAGCAATTTCTCCTTTTGCCACAATGTTTTCCACTTTTAGTCATAGGTTATCCATTTAATTATAGAGATTTTCTATTTTTTGACAAAATATGTTCAAAGTTGTCTGCTGCAGAAATGTTGTATGAGGGAAAGGGTTAATCAATATAATTTCTATGAAAAGTTTCCGTCAAAGAATTAGCCCTTTCCCACATAAAACTAGGCATCTAGGCAAAAACATAAATCTTTATCAATAAACAGAATAATTACTGAAAAGAGTTAAAAACATTGTGACAAATGGAGAAAATCCTCATCATGAACATGTTCTTCTTTTACCACGCATTTGTTTTAACAGCCATCTGCTGCAGATGGTTCTGCATGTTAGATAGGGATAAGCTGAAGGATCAATATCATTATACGTTGCTGGTGTGTAACTGGGTATCCCACCACTATCATTCTAATTTATTTTATTAACCATTTCCCACATATAGAAGCTTTCTGACGCATCTGCAGCAGATGACTTTTGAAAACATTGTGACAAAAAAAGAAATTGCTCAGAACGAGCAATTTCTCCTTTGGCCATAAAGTTTAACTCTTTTCAGTAATTATACCTACAACAACAGAGCTTTTCCATATATTCGAGTAGACATTTTTTAAGTCATCTGCTGAGATTTGTTGTATGTGGGAAAGGGTTAAAACCCATCTGATAAAATGGGAGCCTTGCTTTAGTGAAGACTGGGGTCAGCCTGGGCATACTGCAGTCTCATTTGAACCTTTATGTCTAAGATACCCTGATATGAAACGCTTACCCTTTTCACACATGCAGATGCTTTTTAACATATCCTCAACAGAAAACATATTAAATCATTGTTGCAAAAGGAAAAATTTCAACACTATCTAGTAATAATACTATCTTACAAGAAAATTACCATATTTTTTTGCCCTGGATGCTTTCTTAGTCATCTGCTGCAGGTTTTGTATGATATATGTGGGAAATGGTTTATCTAGTGAAATGGGAATTCACATTTATAAGTGAAGACCCAGGTCAGCCACTATAAATCAAAGTACAATTTATCATTATTGAACAAAGTTGAAAATGAGCAATTCATTTTAAGTATTGTCTCCTGCAGATGCCTCCAAATGCATCTGCAGGCCAGAAAGGGTTGCAACATGTTGCAGTCACGTGACTGCTAGGTCTGTAAACACTTTTAAGCCTTACCCATATATATACGTTTTATCACCTTTGCAGCAGATGACCTTTGAAAACATTGTGGCAAATAGAGAAATTACTCATCATGAGCAATTTCTCCTTTTGCCACAATGTTTTCAACTATATTCAATAATATTTTTTTATTTATAGACGTTTCCCATATTTTTCTGAATATGTTGTTAAAATCGTCTGCTGCAGATTTGTTGAGTGTGGGAAAGGGGCCAGCAGCTGACACATTTAGACGCATGTGCACAAGAGTACTTTAGACGCTTTCTGACGCCTCTGCAGCAGACGGCTATTTGAAAACATACTGACAAAAGAAGAAATTGCACAAAACGTGCAATTTCTCCTTTTGCCACAATGTTTTCCACTATTAGTCATAGGTCATCCATTCAATTATAGAGAGTTTCTACTTTTTTACAAAATATGTTCAAAGTCGTCTGCTGCAGAATTGTTGTATGAGGGAAAGGGTTAAAGAAGAACATGCTCAGGTGAGAACAAGAGAGAAATTGCTCATAATGAATAATTTCTCCTTTTGATAAAATGTTCAAAAGTAGTCCGCTGCAGATGCGTCAAACTGTGTTCGCATGTGGATAAGGATTAAGCTTGTGACATACAAGAGAGCTGGAGATCTGACCCAGTATATCTTTTGTAGCTTAACCATTTACCTCATATAGACGCTTTCTCACGCCTCTGCAGCAGACGACTTTTGAAAACTTCGTGGCCAAAGGGGAAAATGCTCATGATGAGCAATTTCACCTTTGGCCACAATGTTTTCAACCTTTTTTAACAATTAAGCTATCTTTTATGGAGATTTTTCAGGTTTTTGTCTCTATGTTTTCAAAGTTGTCTGCTGCAGTTTTGTTGTATGTGGGAAAGTGTTAATTGTACAAAATAGAGCTAGTTGAGCACAGGAAAGTTGGTACTCCTAGACCCAGGTCAATAGTATTGATATATTGTAGAGGGTGTTGGCAGAGCAAATCGGATAATTTAAGGGAACATTATAACTAATGATTTTTGTCCACATGTATAGTTACCATTATACCCAATGTTTGTAAAATAAATATTAAACTCTCTTCCTTATACCCACTTTGAAGAGTTGTCTTCTTTGAACATATCTGGAAATTTACAATGCATGAAACAGTATACTGGTTGTTTTGAGCTATTTCTCCATTTTTCAGAATGTTTGAAAATTCATTTACTATAGATACATAAAAAATAGTTTGTATCAGGGATCAAGTCTGATGGCAATTGTTACAATATCATCAACATTTCTAACAAGGTAATATCTGCTTAAAGGAAAGGATAATTGAGAGACAAAAACATATATTAGTGAAAATATGTGAAATGATAAGGTTTTCATTTAACATATACATATTAAAATTCAACAATAGATATTTTCATTATGGCAAGGGAAAGCAAAAACCTAGAGGGCCATTATGGCCATTTGCTGCTTATTTGACACCCATTAAGACTAGGCCATATTTTGAAATCACACTTTTAGTTTGTGAGGAGATGATTTCCAAAGTGTGCACTATAAAGAGCATAATAATAAGGGAAACAAGCTGCACCCCTGCCAGCCATATTTTTAACCAGTCAAGATGGTATAAATAATTGGAAGAATTTAAAATATGCACAATGGGCAATTCGTGAAACTAGTCATACCTTCTGGCACCAATGGTTATCACCGAATTAAGAACTTATCAAACAAAATTTCTGTGAAATTATTTCAAAATTGGCTATTTAGCAAGTTCAGAAATTTACTTTGAAATGATATAATAGTAGGATTTTTTCTGATGAATATTTTTCATTGTTTTGCTCTTCGACCTCTGTTCTGATGCCTCGGTATTGTAGTGGTAGAGCGTCTACCTCCGGTGCGGGTTTAATCCCTGGCCGGATCATATCAAAAACTTATAAAATGGTAGTAATGGATGCCCTCCTTGTCACTCAGGGTTGCGGGATTAGCATTACGACTGACTGGACCAGTAGTACTGGTAACTTACCAAGGAAATGCTGTGATATAAACAGAAAAACTGTTGAAAGTGGCATGAAACAACAAACTGTTCTGATGCTGTGGAACAAGACATCTGCATCAAATCAAATCATTGAGCAATTTCTTATTAACCCTTTCCCTCATACGACAATTCTGCAGCAGACGACTTTGAATGTATTTTGTCAAAACATAGAAAATCTCCTTAATTGAATGGATAACCTATGACGAAATGTGGAAAACATTGTGGCAAAAGGAGAAATTGCACGTTTTGTGCAATTTCTTCTTTTGTCACTATGTTTTCAAAAAGCCGTCTGCTGCAGAGGCGTCAGAAAGCGTCTATATGAGGGAAGGGTTAATGAACATTTCTATGAACTTTTTTATTCAAACTGATCAATCAGTTTTGGATAAATCTTTGCTCATACTGAAATATATTGTCACCAACATAGTGTGATCACAATATCTCATTTTGAGCACTATACATGCTCAGGTGATCTTTTAAAGAAATATAATGCTATAAATATGGCAAGGTTCAGTGGAAACACTAGACTTCAAAAGAGTTATGCAAACATTATAATCCTTTACCTGAAAACTTTACACAAATGACTTCTATATCTTTGAGCTTTGTTGAACTTCATATATACCCTTTCCCACAAAGAGACGCTTTCTGACGCCTTTTGAAAACATATTGGCAAAAGAAGAAATTGCAATCGAGGAAATTAATGATTAAAACTTATGTTTTAGCAATTTTATAAATTTTGCTGTATGAAGGTAAGGATTAACCCTTTCCCACATACAACAAAACCTGCAGCAGACAACATTGAAATCATCTGGTGTTACAAAAGGAAAATCTCTTTATTTCTAAGTTTAGATTAAGAATAAAGTTGAAAACAAAGTAGCAGAAGGAGAAATTGCTCATCATGAGCAATTTCTCCTCTTGCCACAATGTTTTCAATAGTCATTTGCTACAGAGGCATCCGAAAGAGTCTATATGTAGGAAAGGGTTAACAGCTATGCATAGTCTTATCACAGTCATAATCATCCCGAGGGGCGACGGAAAAAAACTGAATACAATCGTGGCAAACAGACAGGATACTGAAAAGACTGCCTGGTGTCCGGAAGGTCAGTTTTCCGACGACACTGCTTGCTTAAGGAAAACAAACAATGGGAAAAGGGTAAGAGCATACATTACCAAAATCACTTAGAAATTAACAACTACCACTTTCTACACAAAAACAGCTTTACAGAAAGTTCGGGAAACTAACCTTAGCTGATTTTTGACCAGAGAAGATTTGTCTGACTGCACTGTTTGCCAGTTTAGTCACAAAAGATTTTATCCTTTCCAAAATGTAGATGCTTTCAAATTCTGACGTCTTTGCAGTAGACAACTTTTGAAAACATGAGTTTTCCTTTGGCCATATTGTTTTCAACTTTATTTAATTTTTAGAGAAGATCCATATTTTTAACTATTTTTTAAAAGTCGTCTACTGTAGGTTAAAAGGTTAAAGTAACTTCTTGTTATTTTGTCAATTTTGTTCAGACTAAATGGATGCACAGACAGATCTCCATGTCCACTTGTCATAACTACACCATAGTTGCCATCTTGGTTTTCCTATAGCCTGGTTTGAATATCAAAACAAGCAATTTCTCCTTTTGCCACAATGTTTTCAACTTTTTTTTTAGTAATTATTACTACAAATGTAGAGAAGATTTTCCATATTTTTAGTAGAAATTTTCAAAGTCGTCTGCATGAGATTTGTTGTATGTGGGAAAGGGTTAAATATATAAAGTTAGAAACAAGATTGTGCAAAGGAACACATTTGTTGCCTGGCAGTTAATTCAAAGTGTCATAGGAAACAGATGGAATGATGACTTAGAAGTGATCCCTTTGTTTTAGTAGTGTTTTATGCTGTTTTTAACATTATTTCAGTTATATCAAGGTACAAATTTCACTTACTCTTGATCCCTGGGTAAACAAACCAGTACTAGGCAAGGAAACATACCTTGTCAAAGAGCACTCTACCATGACAGTTGCGACATGGGATCAAACCAAAAATGCCTGGTTCCAAATCAACCACACTAACCACTCAGCCACAGCTGATGGCTCTGAACCCTTTGTGCCAACCTGGCAAAGCTACCATAAACATGTATAATAAAGAACTATGGGAAAGAAGGACTGTTTTAAACCCTGATTATCCATCAAGCCATGAGTTGTTAATAACCATTAACCAATTATCTGAAAGACACTACTTGACAAATCTTTGTAGCATATAGCTTATTTTGAAAATGCACGTAGAAGGAAAAGGATTGATAAGGGCTAATGGAGATAGGAGACAATATAAGATCTCTATAAGGAAAGAATGCTGGACTAATGGAAGTAGGAGACAATAATTATAAGATCTCTATAAGGAAAGAATGCTGGACTAATTGAAGTAGGAGACAATATAAGATCTCTATAAGGAAAGAATGCTGGACTAATGGAAGTAGGAGACAATATAAAATATCTATAAGGAAAGAATGCTGGACTAATGGAAGTAGGAGACAACATAAGATCTCTATAAGGAAAGAATGCTAGACTAATGGAAGTAGGAGACAATATAAGATATATATAAGGAAAGAATGCTGGACTAATGGAAGTAGGAGACAATATAAGATCTCTATAAGGAAAGAATGCTGGACTAATGGAATTAGGAGACAATATAAGATATCTATAAGGAAAGAATGCTGGACTAATGGAAGGAGACAACATAAGATCTCTATAAGGAAAGAATGCTGGACTAATGGAAGTAGGAGACAATATAAGATATCTATAAGGAAAGAATGCTGGACTAATGGAAGTAGGAGACAACATAAGATCTCTATAGGGAAAGAATGCTGGACTAATGGAAGTAGGAGACAATATACGATATCTATAAGGAAAGAATGCTGGACTAATGGAAGTAGGAGACAACATAAGATCTCTATAAGGAAAGAATGCTGGACTAATGAAAGAAGGAGACAATATAAGATCTCTATAAGGAAAGAATGCTGGACTAATGGAAGTAGGAGACAATATAAGATCTCTATAAGGAAAGAATGCTGGACTAATGGAAGTAGGAGACAATATAAGATCTCTATAAGGAAAGAATGCTGGACTAATGGAAGTAGGAGACAACATAAGATCTCTATAAGGAAAGAATGCTGGACTAATGGAAGAAGGAGACAATATAAGATCTCTATAAGGAAAGAATGCTGGACTAATGAAGGGCTTGTCAAATTAATACTTTCCAACTTGCAGACCCATTATGACACCTCTGCAGCAGAGGACTTTTGAAAATATTGTGGCAAAATGAAAAATTGCTAATAATGAGCAATTTCTCAATGTTTTCAACTCTATTCAATTTTTCATCATTTATACTTTTATTTGAGAAGACTTTCCAAATTTTGCATAGCAGTGTTTTCTGCTGCTGATTTTTTGTATGTGGGAAATGGTTAAAGAAAAATTATGTCAAAGCTACATAACCCACAGTGGTCTTGACCTTGGAGATGTTTGGAATCAGGTGTATATACAACTGCACTATATTCTCATTGTTTTAGCCCCTACCCTCATACAACAATTCTGCAGCAGACAACTTTGAACATATTTTGTCAAAAAATAGAAAATCTCTATAATTGAATTGATAACCTATGACTAAAAGTGGAAAACATTGTGGCAAAAGGAGAAATTGCTCGTTTTGAGCAATTTCTTCTTTTGTCACTTTGTTTTCAAAAAGCTGTCTGCTAAGGAGGCGTCAGAAAGCCTCTATATGAGGGAAAGGGTTAAGTCTTATCCACATAAGAGATGCCTATTTCAAAGATAAACAGAGTATAACACAACATTTTTTACAAACTGAAATCTTCCAACAGCCCAACACGGTATGACCCAAAAGACCTTCAACTTGTACTGGATCCCCTACCTATATAAGGTTATGGTACAGCAAAACAAGAACCAAAGAAACTACTCAATTGCAAGAAGTGAACTACCAGATTCAGCAAGGTTAGAAGACAGATTAACAACAAATGCACCAACCACTCCACGACACTCAAGATAAATCAGGCTTACTAAGGTTTTTATCCTGCACTTTTTCAACAAGGGATTGGAGTTCATTTTGAAGCTCTTGAGGGGTCACCAAGTCTTTGGTACGTCTGGATACTCTACCTTCATCCTCCGAGTTGTCTCCGTTTTCTTCGTATCGTTCTCCGGATGATCTTCCTTGCTTTCTGGTTGGACTTCCTTTATCTCTCTTTTTGTCTTCTTTTTTATTGAATACCTGAAGGAATAGTTAAACATGATTTATCTACTAGTATGTATTGGGATTTAACCTTGACATCCGTACAGTTTGAATAATGACATTGTGGGAACAATCTTAACCCTTTCCTCATACGAAAATTCTGCAGCAGACGACTTTAAACATATTTTGTCAAAAAATAGAAAATCTCTTTAATTGAATGGATAACCTATGACTAAAAGTGGAAAACATTGTGGCAAAAGGAGAAATTGCTTGTTTTGAGCAATTTCTTCTTTTTTCACTATGTTTTCAAAAAGCTGTCTGCTGCAGAGGCATCAGAAAGCGTCGTCTATATAAGGGAAAGGGTTAACACTTTCCTGCATGCAGACACACTTTGGCCCATCTGCAACAGAGCACATTTAAAATCACTATGAACAATTTCTCCTTTTGCCACAATATTTAACCCTTTTCGTCATATAGACGTTTCTGACGCCTCTGCAGCAGACAGCTTTTTGAAAACATGACAACAGAAAAGAAATTGGTCTAAAAGAGCAATTTCTCCTTTTGGCACCATATTTTCAACTCTATCCAATTATTGTACTTCCATTAACTCTTTCCCACCTGCAGACACATTTCGACACAATAGATGAGCAATTTCTCCTTTGGCCACAATGTTTTCAACTTTATTTAACAATTAAGCTATCTTTTATAGAGATTTTTCAGGATTTTGTCACTGTTTTTTCAAAGTTGTTTGCTGCAGATTTGTTGTATGTGGGAAAGGGTTTAAAGGGAGTTTCCAAAAAAATTCAAGTATGTTTTCAAAGTCTTCTGGTGCAGAGTTGTTGCATTTATTAACCCTTTCCCTCATACGACAATTCTACAGCAGACGACTTTGAACATATTTTGTCAAAAGATAGAAAATCTCTATAATTGAATGGATAACCTATGACTAAAAGTAAAAAACATTGTGTCAAAGGAGAAATTGCTCGTTTTGAGCAATTTCTTCTTTTGTCACTATGTTTTCAAAAAGCTGTCAGAAAGCGTCTATATAAGGGAAAGGCTTAATATGCAGGATAGAGTTATATAACTTGATTTTTTACATAGGTGTTATGATTGAGAAGGGTTATATAAAGTTTCAATGCAATGCATGAAGTAGTTACTGAGATATGGACTCTTAATGAGTTGCATGCAAAACTTTAACAATAATTTCTAAGTAAAACAAGAGTTGTCGGAGGACAATATAGCTCGCCTATCAGGGCCATCGTCTATCAGGACCTACTTCAGAACAGTTATAGCATTAGGTAAAGTCACACAGTATCACCTATTAAATGTTAACCAAGTCCATACAGGCCCTTTTGGGCCTTTTAAATCTAATGACCCTGAATAAGTGTGTGAAGTTTCAAAGCAACAGCATACACAGTGTCTGAGAAAAGGCCTTGCACACAAAGGTTTGACCAAAATTCTAAGTCCAACAAGAGCTGTCAGAGGACAGCGTGCTCGACTATTTCACCGCTTATTAAATTTACTGAGATAATTGACCCTAATGTAGTTGCATGCAAAACTTTAACCATAATTTATAGTGCAAAAAGGGGCCATAACTTGCATAAAATGCAGATTAGAGTTATTCAACTTGAAAATAAACATAGATGTGATAGTTGGGAAGGGTTGTATAAAGTTTCAAGGCAATGCATCAAGTAAATACTAGTATATCGACTCTTAATGTAGTTGCATGCAAAACTTTTACCAAATTTCTAGTTAAAAAGAGGGCGATAAATTGCAAAATATACTGGATAGAGTTATCGTACTTGATTGTTTACATAGGTGTAATGGTTGGAAAGGGTTATATAAAGTTTCAATGCAATGAATCAAGTAGTTACTAAGAGATGGTCTCTTAATGTAGTTGCACGCAAAACTTTAACCAGAATTTCTAAGTTAACAAGAGTTAACAAGAGCTGTCGGAGGACAGCGCGCTAGACTATTCCACCGCTTATTTAAGTTACTGAGATAATGGACTCTAATGTAGTTGCATGCAAAACATTAACCACAATTTCTTAGTGGGTGATAATTTGCATTATATGCAGGATAGTGTTATTTAACATGATTATTTTGTGTGGTTAGATAGGGTTGTATAACCTTTCAGTGGAATGCATCAAGTAGTTACTAAGATATGGACTCTTAATGTAGTTGCACGCAAACCTTTAACCATAATTAATAAGTAAAAAAAGGGCAACAATTTGCATCATATACAGGATAGAGTTATCTTAATTGGTTGTGTTTATAGTTGTGCAATTGGGAAAGGTTGTATAAAGTTTCAATACAATTTTTCAAGTTGTTCCTGAGATTACACTCTAAATGTAGTTGCAAAACTTTAACCAGAATTTCTAAGTCCAAAAAGGTCCATAACTTGCATAAAATACTGGATAGAGTAATCAGACTTGATTGTTTACATAGATGTGATGGTTGGTAAGGGCTGTATAAAGTTTCAATGCAATGCATCAAGTAGTTACTAAGAGATGGTCTCTTTATGTAGTTGCATGCAAAACTTTAACCAGAATTTATAAGTCCAAAAAGGCCATAACTTGCATAAAATGCAGGATAGAGTTATCATACTTGATAATCTACACAGGTGTGATAGTTGGGTAGGGTTGTAGAAAGTTTCAATGCAATGCATCAAGTAAATACTGAGATATGGACTCTTAATTAAGTTGCACGCCAAACTTTAACCAGAATTTCTAAGTAAAATAGGGCCATAACTTGCTTAAAATGCAGGATAGAGTTACTTAACTTGATAATCTACATAGGTCTGATAGTTTGGTAGGGTTGTAGAAAGTTTCAATGCAATACATGTAGTATTTAAGTACTTGCATGCAAAACCTTAACCAAGGTGTGACGTTGACGCCAACTCCAGGGTGAGTAGTATAGCGCTCATATTCTTCAAATAGTCAAGCTAAAAAGGGGCACAATTCAGTCAAAATCCATTCCACAGTTATGGGACTTTACATACAAGGTCATCTCATGACACTGAATAAGTGTATGAAGTTTCAAAGCAACAGCATACACAGTGTCTGAGAAAAGGTCTTGCACCCAAAGGTTTGACCAAAATTCTAAGTCCAAAAAGGGGCACAATTCAGTAAAAATCCATTTAAGTATTATGGGACTTGACATACAAGGTCATCGAATGACCCTGAATAAGTGTGTGAAGTTTCAAAGCAACAGCATACACAGTGTCTGAGAAAAGGCCTTGCACACAAAGGTTTGACCAAAATTCTAAGTCCAAAAAGGGGCACAATTCCGACAAAATCCATTCCAGAGTTATGGGACTGGACATACAAGGTCAACTAATGACCCTGAATAAGTGTGTGAAGTTTCAAAGCAACAGCATACACAGTGTCTGAGAAAAGGCCTTGCACGCAAAGGTTTGACCAATATGGCAACGCCAACGAGTACATAAGCTCCCCTATTTCTTCGAATAGGCAAGCTAAAAAGGGCAATAATTTGCATTATATGTAGAATAGTTATCTTACTTGGCTGTGTATATAGTTGTGAATATAGTTGTGAAATTGAGAAGGGTTGTAAAAAGTTTCAATACAATGCTTCTTAATGTAGTTTAGTTGCATGCAAAACCAGAATTTCTATTAAAGTAAAAATAGTGCCATAATTTGCATTAAATGCTGGATAGAGTTATCATACTTGATTGTTTACATAGCTGAGCTGGTTGGGAATGGATATATTAAGTTTCAAGGCAATGCATCAAGCAGTTACTAAGAAATGGTTTCATAATATAGTTGCATGCAAAACTTTAACCAGAATATCTAAGTACAAAAATGGGCCATAACTTGCATTACATGCAGGACAGGGTTATCTAACTTGATAATCTTACATAGGTTGGATAGTTGGAAAGGGTTGTATAAAGTTTCAATGATATGCATCAAGTAGTTACTGAGATAATGGACTCTTAATGTAATTGAATGCACAACTTTAACCAGAAATTCTAAGTAAAAAAAAGAGTTATCTAACTTGATAATCTACATAGGTGTGATAGTTGGGAAGGGTTGTATAAAGTTCCAATGCTATGCATCCAGTAAATAATGAGATATGGATTCTAATTGTAGTTGCAAGCAAAACATAAACCAGAATTACAAAGTAAAACAAGAGGGCCATGATGGCCCTGGATCGCTCACCTTAATTATACAATGTACTGCAATGCAAAACACATCAAGACAATTATTCTGAATGCAACCTCTACAGTGTTAACAAGATTTTCCTTCATTTGGCCTAGTGATCTATATTGTTTTACCTGATATGACCCATATTCCAACATGGACTAGATATCATCAAGACAACATTCTGACAAAGTTTCAACTTGCTCAAAGAAAAAATGCGGCCTCCGGAGTTTGAACAAATTTACCCTTCAATTTGGCCTAGTAACCTAGTTTCTGACCCAATATGACCCATATTCGAACTTGACCTAGATATTTTTAAGACAAACATTCTGACAAAATTTCAAACTGCTGAAGCAAAAAATGCAGTCTCTGGAGTGTTAACAATATTTTCCTTCAATTTGACCTAGTGACCTACTTTTTGACCCGACATGACCCATGTTCGAACTTGACCTACATATCATCAAGACAAACATTCTGATAAAGTTTTAACATGCTCAAGTTGAAAATGTGGCCTCCAGAGTGTTAACAAGATTACACTTCAATTTGGCCTAGTGACCTAGTTTTTGACCTCATATGGCCCAGTTTCGAACTTGTCCAAGATTTGATGGAGATGAATGTTCTGATAAACTTCCATATTAAAAGGATTGGATGCAAAATGTAGCCTGTAGAGTGTTAACAAGCTCTAATGTTGACGACGCACGACAGACGACGGACAAAATGTGATCACAATAGCTCACCTTGCACTTCGTGCATAGGTGAGCTAAAAAGGGTCATAACTTGAATAAAATGCAGGATAGAGTTATCAAACTTGATTATTATTATTGGGAAGCATTGAAGAAAGTTTCAATGCAATACATCTAGTAGTTACTGAGCTATGGTGTACATGCATGCAAAACCTTAACCAAGGTGTGACACGGACGCCAGGGTAAGTAGAATAGCTCTCATGTTCTAGGAATAGTGAAGCTATAAATGTAAACAATCTCCGAAAATGAGAGTTCAATAATTTAATAGAGTTGAAAACATTGTGGCAAAAGGAGAAATAGCTCATCATGAGCAATTTCTATTTTGCCAAAATGTTTTCAAAAGTCGTTTGCTGCAGAGGCATCAGAAAGAGTCTATATGTGGGAACAGGTTAATGAAAATCATAATTTGCTTCCCTTCACAAAACAGTTTCAAATTTATTTGTTACATGATGGGTTTTGTAAGTCATCTCTATTAAAGACAGGAAAAGTGATGACACAATGAAGTAGCCAAACTTGTGTTAGTGGTCACCTTTGTTAACCCTTTAATACGACAATTCTACAGCAGACAACTTTGAACAAATTATAGAACATTTCTTCTTTTTGTCACTATGTTTTCAAAAAGCTGTCTGATGCAGAGGCGTAAGAAAGTGTCTATATGAGAGAAAGGGTTAAGCAGCAAGTTGAAGGTTAAACAATAAGATGTGTTGTATGTTTTGTACTTATATTAAGCAGCTATTTGTCTGTCGCAGCCACATTCTGACTTTCCCAGGGTTTGAAATTAACTTTTTTGGCTATTAGCAAGTACTTGCTACAGTCATGCTTTAAAGGTAGGTAGCAAATTCATTTTTCAAGCAGCATAAGCACTCTTTTACATTTAATTTAATTTATCTAATGACTTACAATTACGTGTTTCAAATCAGTGCGTAACAAAACTCATTTAAATTTCGGGATACTCAATTCATTTTTCAAGACCTGCGTATTATATTGTAATGTCCAAAATCATACTCAATTCAATCAATTTTGACTGCGTATTGACAACTTTCTTCTATGTCAAGAAATCATGTATAAATTTCGTATACTGAAATCCGGTGTACTCGTCATGTGACCAGCACGGTCACATGATCAACAAAGTCACAGGGGATGTGAGCTATTTATAAATTGTCAATTGTTGCACAGTTCATTAACAAGAAGTTGCGATTTTCGTTGGTTCACTACGTCTGACAAAATTGACAAATTGAAAAAGAGCGAAATAAACGTTTGAGACCGCTAGACAGTTTATTTAGACATTATAATGAAAGTTATTGTCCAATTTTAAGTTACTTGTCATTATAAATCGAAAGATCCTTGAATAAATTTTGCGCAAAAAGTAGCTGTATATTCGGACACTATTAATTCCGGATATGTTGTACGGCGAATTTCCAAGTAAAGTAAAAGATATTTGATAGTCAAGAAAGTTGTGTGTGCTGGATTTTACTGCAAATAGACAGCACAGAAATAATTTATACTACAAAAGGCTTCAAATGATTGTAGAAAACATTGTTTACATACATGATTGTAGAGTTTAGCTCTAAAAATAAATAACTTTTCTTGGCAGAATGGGTAGGTGGGTAGGCCAATTAATATTTCCAACTTAAATAAACGTTTAATAAACAACTTAAATAAACATTTATCAGCAGTACACGAATTTTGAAAATATTGCTGAAAATGCAGAAATAGTTCCCACTTTTGTCTACTTTGATAATCTTAAATTTCCATGTTCCCCCATAAATGTTTTATCCAAATTCGTTTGCTGCAGGCTCCTTTAATGTCAAGAGAGACATGATAAAAAGACAAAAGAAATCAACAATTCCTAGTTGAGCATATCTGTATTCCAAAGTTTAACTTTGTACTCAAAATGTTCAAAGAGCTCAATGTAGCAGACAACTTTTTAAATACATTGTGGCAAATACAGAGAAATGAGCATATTTTCCTTTTATCAGAATGTTTTCAATTTGTTCAAAAATTATAATTTCATTAATATATAATTTCCATATTTTATTACACCCTTTCAAAGTTGTCTGCTGTAGATGCTGTCTGTAAGAAAGCATCTATTTATTAAACGATATGGTTTTATGAAAATCAAAAGATCATGTAAAAGATATTGAAATACTCAATTGAAATTACTTATGGGGTTATATAAAAACTAAAATACCCAATTGCTTTTGTCAAATACTCAATTACTTTGGATGCATGGGGTAATAACTCAATTAACATGAAAAGCTTATCTGTAGCACTGTGTGTTACAATCAATAATTAACATGCATCCACTAAACAGTTGTGGGAATTTTTATTATCTGGTGTAACGTAATGTGTAAACCAATCACCTTGACAATCTGTTTGAACAAATTGTTAAAATAGTGTGTATTTAAACTTGATTACGCACAGATAGGAACAGAAACATCGACTGAAAACAAAACTGGGCAACTTTTTTTCAAGTAGCAAGTTTTTGCCACTTCAAATTTCGAATCCTAGACTTTCCACTTGGTGGCTGTCTAAAACACAAGTTTTACTGTACCATAAATGTGTCTTACCTTGAAAAGCGTGTACACAAGGTAAACCACTATACCAACAGCATACATTGGTAATATAATCCCCATCATCCCTTTCCCGGACCCCTTTGGTTGTTTACTTTGTTCAGCAGCTGCAGCCCGCATTCCTGGATGGGGACCACTCTGAAAATATACAGTTCAGGGTTCATTTTAGCAGAGCTCTAGATAAGGGGCATTTTACATGTTCTAAAATCCTTATTTGACGTTCAAACCCTCTGTTGTGGGTACTCAAAAGAATTTGGTTGAGTATTAAGAGAAATATGGTGGTGAGAAGACCTGTTCACTCCCTCTGATTCTATTGTTTCACAGAATGTACAAAAGAACATGTGTGTTGCTTGCGAAAAATGTCACTTGAGAATTGAAAGTGTGACGGACAGACAACAGACTTACAGAGATGTGATATCCATCCATCTCCATGCCAAGGCAGGTGAAACAAAACAACGTAAAAAACACTTTCCCTTATACAGATGACCAAGCGCAGAGGTCCAGATAAGGAACAGTGTGCAGGTCTTTCCCCATAATAGTTTCATATTATTCAGCAAAACCCTATGATATGGTACTCAAAAAAATTAGAACATGCAAAATGCTCCATATCTAGAACTCTGAGAAGACAGCAGGCACCTGTAGAAAACACTGTCAAGAAAGGAAAAAACCATTTGGGCCATGTACTTGATGTGGCAGGAAACCAAAGCAACAAGGCAATAATGCTTTAATTGCACACTATTTCATTTGATTTTTTTTTAAAAGTTTTGTTCGAAATGGACTTCTAGGATTCTTGTTTAACCAAATGGCCAACAGGGAAGAAATTTATCAAACTAATCTAGATCTTCCCTGGTTTCAAAGCCCTTAAGGTCAGCTTATATTAAACATGGCAAATTTGATAATATGAGGGAATGTGAATATCTTTTTTATCTTAGCCGATATCAGGACAGGATTCAGATATGAATGTTCATACATGCACGAGTGTTAAGTTGTATACTGTAAGGTTTTTGAAATCAATGTCTTTATAATCTGCCACTGACTGACTTGACACTGATTGCTATGCTGTGATACAACAGTGTCAGTAACTTACATTCTGCTTTTGAAAACATTTGCAGAAATATTGATAACTAGAAAGGTTGTTTTTATGAAAAAACATATGTCTCCCCATTGCAGTTTGTCAATGACTATTAAAATATTGAACAAGGGGAGATAACTTTGCAACGAAGTAGCCCAGAGTTATAATTCTTGCAAGGTGCACAACTTCACATTGCCATCTGTCTATATTCCAAGTTTCAATAAATTCCTTTAAGTACTTTCTTAGTTCTGCTCTGGAGAAAGTTTACACTATTAAAATATTGAACAAGGGGAGATAACTCATAATTATTGCAAGGTGCACAACTTCACATTGCAATCTATCTATGTTCCAAGTTTCAATAAATTCCTTCAAATAGTTTCTGAGTTCTGCTCTGGACAAAGTTTACACTATTAAAATATTGAACAAGGGGGAGATAACTCATAATTATTGCAAGGTGCACAACTTCACATTGCCATCTATCTATGTTCCAAGTTTCAATAAATTCCTTCAAGTAGTTTCTGAGTTCTGCTCTGGACAAAGTTTACACTATTAAAATATTGAACAAGGGGGAGATAACTCATAAGTCTTGCAAGGTGCACAACTTCACATTGCCATCTAACTATATTCCAAGTTTCAATAAATTCCTTCAAGTAGTTTCTGAGTTCTGCTCTGGACAAAGTTTACACTATTAAAATATTGAACAAGGGGGAGATAACTCATAATTATTGCAACATGCACAACTTCACATTGCCATCTATCTATATTCCAAGTTTCAATAAATTCCTTCAAGTAGTTTCTGAGTTCTGCTCTGAACAAAGTTTACACTATTAAAATATTGAACAAGGGCAGATAACTTTGCAACAAAGTGGCCCAGAGTTATAATTCTTGCAAGGTGCACAACTTCACATTGCCATCTATCTATATTCCAAGTTTCAATAAATTCCTTCAAGTATACTAAGTTTCTGAGTTCTGCTCTGGACAAAGTTTACACTATTAAAGTATTGAACAAGGGCAGATAACTTTGCAACAAAGTGGCCCAGAGTTATAATTCTTGCAAGGTGCACAACTTCACATTGCCATCTATCTATGTTCCAAGTTTCAATCAATTACTTCAAGTAGTTTCCGAGTTCTGCTCTGGACAAACAAAAGTTAAGAAGAAGAAGAAGAATAATAATAATAAGAACAAGTACTGATTGTGATTGCAAGCAAGTCACATATATCCCCAAAACCGGCAAATTGTCGCCACGGGATAAAATTTCAATACCGGGAATGAACTCGACACACCTATATTTACTTGAAAACCAAATTTCATCGAAATCAGAGCATTTTTAGTTTTCGGGCGGCCATTTTGAAAGTGGCGGGCGACAATAAAATTTCAGATACTTGAAAAGTAAATTTCATCAAAATCGAATAAGTTTTAAGTTTTGGCGGCCATTTTGAATAAAAAATGGCCGCCGCGGGGATAAATTTTCGATACCAAAAATGAACTCGCGGGATAAAATTTCAATAACGGAAATGAACTCGCCACACCTATATCTACTTTAAAACCATATTTCATCAAAATCAGAGAAGTTTTAAGTTTTGGCGGCCATTTTGAATAAAAAATGGCCGCCACGGGGGATAAATTTTCGATACCGAAAATGAACTCGCCACAACTATATCTACTTGAAAACCAAATTTCATCAAAATCGGAGCATTTTTAAGTTTTGGCGGCCATTTTGAATAAAAAAATGGCCACCGCGGGATAAAATTTCAATATCGGAAATGAACTCGCCACACCTATATCTACTTGAAAACCAAATTTCATCGAAATCGGAGCATTTTTATGTTTTGGCGGCCATTTTGAATGAAAAATGGCCGACGCGGGATAAAATTTCGATTCCGGATATGAAGTCGCCACATGAAAATCTATTTTTTAAATCAAATTGCGATGAAATCAGACAACATTTTAAGTTTCACGCCTTTTTGGCGGCCATATTGAAAGCCGCACGCAAGAATAAAATTTCGATACCGGATTCGAACTCGCAACATCTATATCTACCTTTAAACCAAATTTCATCGAAATCGGAGCACTTTGCGTTTTTTTTTAGGTTTCGCCCCGTCGGCTGCCATTTTGAAATGGCGACCATTTTAAAAATTCTGAAACACACATGCACATCTGCGAGTGGTGGCCTATGTTTGTGCAAAGTTTCATTAAGATCCGTTGAAGCATCTCCGAGAAAAACTCCGGACAAAGGTAAATGGAAAGAAAAATAAGAAAAAAAATAATAATAATAATAATAATAACAAGTACTGATTGTGATTGCAAGCAAGTCACATATATCCCCAAAACCGGCAAATTGTCGCCACGGGATAAAATTTCGATACCGGGAATGAACTCGACACACCTATATTTACTTGAAAACCAAATTTCATCGAAATCAGAGCATTTTTAGTTTTCGGGCGGCCATTTTGAAAGTGGCGGGCGACAATAAAATTTCAGATACTTGAAAAGTAAATTTCATCAAAATCGAATAAGTTTTAAGTTTTGGCGGCGGGGATAAATTTTCGATACCAAAAATGAACTCGCCACAACTATATCTACTTGAAAACCAAATTTCATCGAAATCGGAGCATTTTTAAGTTTTAGCGGCCATTTTGAATAAAAAATGGCGACCGCGGGATAAAATTTCATTAACGGAAATGAACTCGCCACACCTATATCTACTTTAAAACCATATTTCATCAAAATCAGAGAAGTTTTAAGTTTTGGCGGCCATTTTGAATAAAAAATGGCCACCGCGGGGGATAAATTTTCGATACCGAAAATGAACTCACCACAACTATATCTACTTGAAAACCAAATTTCATCAAAATCGGAGGATTTTTAAGTTTTGGCGGCCATTTTGAATAAAAAAATTGCCACTGCGGGATATAATTTCATTATCGGAAATGAACTCGCCATGCCTATATCTACTTGAAAACCAAATTTCATCGAAATCGGAGCATTTTTAGGTTTTGGCGGCCATTTTGAATAAAAAATGGCCGCCACGGGATAAAATTTCAATACCGGAAATGAAGTCGCCACATAAAAATCTATTTATCAAATCAAATTGCGATGAAATCGGACAATGTTCAAGTTTCCCGCCCTTTTGGCGGCCATATTGAAAACCGCACGCGAGAATAAAATTTCGATACCGGACTTGAACTCGAAACATCTATATCTACCTTTAAACCAAATTTCATCGAAATCCGAGCACTTTGCGTTTTTTTTAGGTTTCGCCCCGTCGACTGCCATTTTGAAATGGCGACCATTTTAAAATTTCCGAAACACACATGCACATCTGCGAGTGGTGGCCTATGTCTGTGCAAAGTTTCATTAAGATCGGGTGAAGCATCTCCGAGAAAAACTCCGGACAAAGGTAAATGGAAAGAAAAATAAGAAAAAAAATAATAATAATAATAATAATAATAATAATAACAAGTACTGATTGTGATTGCAAGCAAGTCACATATATCCCCAAAACCGGCAAATTGTCGCCACGGGATAAAATTTTGATACCGGGAATGAACTCGACACACCTATATTTACTTGAAAACCAAATTTCATCGAAATCAGAGCATTTTTAGTTTTCGGGCGGCCATTTTGAAAGTGGCGGGCGACAATAAAATTTCAGATACTTGAAAAGTAAATTTCATCAAAATCGAATAAGTTTTAAGTTTTGGCGGCCATTTTGAATAAAAAATGGCCGCCGCGGGGATAAATTTTCGATACCAAAAATGAACTCGCCAGAACTATATCTACTTGAAAACCAAATTTCATCGAAATCGGAGCATTTTTAAGTTTTAGCGGCCATTTTGAATAAAAAATGGCCACCGCGGGATAAAATTTCAATAACGGAAATGAACTCGCCACACCTATATCTACTTTAAAACCATATTTCATCAAAATCAGAGAAGTTTTAAGTTTTGGCGGCCATTTTGAATAAAAAATGGCCGTCACGGGGGATAAATTTTCGATACCGAAAATGAACTCGCCACAACTATATCTACTTGAAAACCAAATTTCATCAAAATCGGAGCATTTTTAAGTTTTGGCGGCCATTTTGAATAAAAAAATGGCCACCGCGGGATAAAATTTCAATATCGGAAATGAACTCGCCACACCTATATCTACTTGAAAACCAAATTTCATCGAAATCGGAGCATTTTTAGGTTTTGGCGGCCATTTTGAATAAAAAATGGCCGCCACGGGATAAAATTTCGATACCGGAAATGAAGTCGCCACATAAAAATCTATTTATCAAATTGCGATGAAATCGGACAATGTTCAAGTTTCCCGCCCTTTTGGCGGCCATATTGAAAACCGCATGCGAGAATAAAATTTCGATACCGGACTTGAACTAGAAACATCTATATCTACCTTTAAACCAAATTTCATCGAAATCCGAGCACTTTGCGTTTTTTTTAGGTTTCGCCCCGTCGACTGCCATTTTGAAATGGCGACCATTTTAAAATTTCCGAAACACACATGCACATCTGCGAGTGGTGGCCTATGTCTGTGCAAAGTTTCATTAAGATCGGGTGAAGCATCTCCGAGAAAAACTCCGGACAAAGGTAAATGGAAAGAAAAATAAGAAAAAAAATAATAATAATAATAATAACAAGTACTGATTGTGATTGCAAGCAAGTCACATATATCCCCAAAACCGGCAAATTGTCGCAACGGGATAACATTTTGATACAGGGAATGAACTCGACACACCTATATTTACTTGAAAACCAAATTTCATCGAAATCGGGGCATTTTTAGTTTTCGGGCGGCCATTTTGAAAGTGACGGGCGACAATAAAATTTAAGCTACTTGAAAACCAAATGTCATCAAAATCGGAGAAGTTTTAAGTTTTGGCGGCCATTTTGAATAAAAAATGGCCGCCGCGAGGGATAAATTTTCGATACCGAAAATGAACTCGCCACAACTATATCTACTTGAAAACCAAATTTCATCGAAATCGAAGCATTTTGAAGTTTTGGCGGCCATTTTGAATACAAAATGGCCACCGTGAGATAAATTTCAATAACGGAAATGAACTCGCCACAACTTTATCTACTTTAAAATCAAATTTCATCGAAATCGCAGATGTTTTAAGTTTTGGCCGCCATTTTGAATAAAAAATGGCCACCGTGGGGGATAAATTTTCGATACCGAAAATAAACTCACCACAACTATATCTACTTGAAAACCAAATTTCATCGAAATCGGAGGATTTTTAAGTTTGGGCGGCCATTTTGAATAAAAAAATTGCCACTGCGGGATATAATTTCATTATCGGAAATGAACTCGCCACACTTACATCTACTTGAAAACCAAATTTCATCGAAATCCGAGCATTTTTATGTTTTGTCGGCCATTTTGAATAAAAAATGGCCGACGCATGATAAAATTTTGATATCGGAAATGAACTCGCCATGCCTATATCTACTTGAAAACCAAATTTCATCGAAATCGGAGCATTTTTAGGTTTTGGCGGCCATTTTGAATAAAAAATGGCCGCCACGGGATAAAATTTCGATACCAGAAATGAAGTCGCCACATAAAAATCTATTTATCAAATCAAATTGCGATGAAATCGGACAATGTTCAAGTTCCCCGCCCTTTTGGCGGCCATATTGAAAACCGCACGCGAGAATAAAATTTCGATACCGGACTTGAACTCGAAACATCTATATCTACCTTTAAACCAAATTTCATCGAAATCCGAGCACTTTGCGTTTTTTTTAGGTTTCGCCCCGTCGACTGCCATTTTGAAATGGCGACCATTTTAAAATTTCCGAAACACACATGCACATCTGCGAGTGGTGGCCTATGTCTGTGCAAAGTTTCATTAAGATCGGGTGAAGCATCTCCGAGAAAAACTCCGGACAAAGGTAAATGGAAAGAAAAATAAGAAAAAAAATAATAATAATAATAATAATAATAATAATAATAATAAGAAACGGTGCAAAAACAATATATCCCCAAACTTTGTTTTGGGGATATAATAATAAGAAACGGTGCAAAAACAATATATCCCCAAACTTTGTTTTGGGGATATAATAACTAGAGATTGTAACTGTAGCAACAGTTACGAACGATTCCCTTGCCATTTTATTGAACAAGGGCAGATAACACAATGGCCCAGAGTATTTGGTAATGCGCTAATACACTTGCGAAAGTACTACTACTTGATTAGGGACACATGCACTAAGTTTCAAGTCTCTATCACTTGTCGTTTTTGAGTTATACAAGTCAGAAAAATCGACCAATCAGAAACGAGTATTCGGTCATGCGCTAATACACATGCAAAAATAGTACTACTTGATAAGAAACACATGTACAAAGTTTCAAGTCTCTATCACTTGTCGTTTTTGAGTTATAAAAGTCCGAAAAATCGACCAATCAGAAACGAGTATTCGGTCATGCGCTAATACACATGCAAAAGTAGAACTACTCGATAAGAAACACATGTACTAAGTTTCAAGTCTCTATCACTTGTCGATTTTGAGTTATACAAGTCCGAAAAATCGACCAATCAGAAACGAGTATTCGGTCATGCGCTAATACACATGCAACGGTAGAACTACTTGATAAGAAACACATGTACTAAGTTTCAAGTCTCTATCACTTGTCGTTTTTGAGTTATACAAGTCAGAAAAATCGACCAATCAGAAACGAGTATTCGGTCATGCGCTAATACACTTGAGAAAGTAGTACTACTTGATTAGAATCACATGTACTAAGTTTCAAGTCTCTATCACTAGTCATTTTCGAGTTATACAAGTCCGAAAAATCGACCAATCAGAAACGAGTATTCGGTCAAGCTCAAATACACATGAGAAAGTAGGTCACTTGATTGGGAACATTTGTACTAAGTTTCAAGTCTCTATCTCTTTTCGTTATCGAGTTATACAAGTTCAAATCACCCAATTATTAAAAAAATGAAAAAGGGGAGATAACTTTGCAAAAAAGTGGCCCAGAGTTATAATTCTTGCATGTTGTACAACTGCACAGTGCCATCTATCTATGTTCCAAGTTTCAATAATATCTGACCATTCGTTCACAAGATATCGCTCTGACAAAAATTGATTAAAATATTGAAAAAGGGGAGATAACTTTGCAAAAAAGTGGCTCAGAGTTATCATTCTTGAAAACTACACAAGTTCACATTGCCATCTATCTATGTTGAAAGTTTCGATCAATTCCATCAAGTAGTTTATGAGTATTGCTCTGGACAAAATTTTTGGATAGGAGAATAAAGAATAATAATAATAATAACTAGAGATTGTAACTGTAGCAACAGTTACGAACGATTCCCTTGCCATTTTATTGAACAAGGGCAGATAACACAATGGCCCAGAGTATTCGGTAATGCGCTAATACACTTGCGAAAGTACTACTACTTGATTAGGGACACATGTACTAAGTTTCAAGTCTCTATCACTTGTCGTTTTTGAGTTATACAAGTCCGAAAAATCGACCAATCAGAAACGAGTATTCGGTCATGCGCTAATACACATGCAAAAGTAGTAATACTTGATAAGAAACACATGTACTAAGTTTCAAGTCTCTATCACTTGTCGTTTTTGAGTTATACAAGTCCGAAAAATCGACCAATCAGAAACGAGTATTCGGTCATGCGCTAATACACTTGAGAAAGTAGTACTACTTGATTAGAATCACATGTACTAAGTTTCAAGTCTCTATCACTAGTCATTTTCGAGTTATACAAGTCCGAAAAATCGACCAATCAGAAACGAGTATTCGGTCAAGCTCAAATACACATGAGAAAGTAGGTCACTTGATTGGGAACATTTGTACTAAGTTTCAAGTCTCTATCTCTTTTCGTTATCGAGTTATACAGGTTCAAATCACCCAATTATTAAAATAATGAAAAAGGGGAGATAACTTTGCAAAAAAGTGGCTCAGAGTTATAATTCTTGCATGTTGTACAACTGCACAGTGCCATCTATCTATGTTCCAAGTTTCAATAATATCTGACCATTCGTTCACAAGATATCGCTCTGACAAAAATGGATTAAAATATTGAAAAAGGGGAGATAACTTTGCAAAACAGTGGCTCAGAGTTATCATTCTTGAAAACTACACAAGTTCACATTGCCATCTATCTATGTTGGAAGTTTCAATCAATTCCATCAAGTAGTTTATGAGTATTGCTCTGGACAAAAATTTGGATAGCTGAAAGAGAATAATAATAAGAAAAAACAATAGAAAAACAATACGATTCCCAACTCTGTTGGGGAATCGTAATAATAAAAAACAATAGAAAAACAATACGATTCCCAACTCTGTTGGGGAATCGTAATAAGAAACGGTGCAAAAACAATATATCCCCAAACTCTGTTTTGGGGATATAATAATAATAAGAAACGGTGCAAAAACAATATATCCCCAAACTCTGTTTTGGGGATATAATAATAATAATAATAATAATAATAAGAAACGGTGCAAAAACAATATATCCCCAAACTCTGTTTTGGGGATATAATAATAATAATAAGAAACGGTGCAAAAACAATATATCCCCAAACTCTGTTTTGGGGATATAATAAGAATAACTACAAATACAGCATGTCCCCCCTTTCGGAGAAGGGGAGACATAATTATGAAAAATTGCTAGTATAATTTTAATACAGCGGTGAAAGCTTATTATGCATAGTTTCTCGATTTCAGAACAATTTTTTTAATTTTGTCTAATTAGTGCAACAGAGGGTTTGATTGAAATAACTCTACTTACTCTCATTCTCCTTATATGGTCTGGAAGATCATCCCTCATTCCACCACTTTTTGCCTCCGACGCATGAGCTTTATCTCTCAAATGAGGTGGAAGGTCTGTGGATAGATTTATATATTTCTTTATATATTTCTTAATTTTTATTTGACAAAGTTTATTGTAAAATGATTTGAACAAAGTTGCTAGTATGATTTAAGAAATGTTTCTACTAATTGAGTTTGCAAACAACCTTAAACAATTACACGCTAATATAAGAACTACTATACATATATGTATATTCCTAAATAATAAATATTATAAACAGCTTTCACAAACCATCTCTCAAATATCAATTAATTATCTTCGATTTCAAGACTGTAAACACCTTTGTCAAACATGAAACCTTGTTACTATAACAAAAGCGAAATATACAGGTTTCACGATCAGTAGATCACGAAACTACTGGCTCCCTTCCAGCTCACTCTTGATGAAGACATTCAATATATATATTTTCATTTCTAGAGTTTTTCAGTAATTTTACCTTTATATTTTCAAAATCGTCTGCTGCTAATATTTTCTATGTGGGAAAGGGTTAACACAAAGGTCCAGATAAGGAGGGTATACAGTTCTTTTCCCCCACAACATCTCTCTTATTAGCCAACCTATGATGTGGGTACTCAACATAATTGTTAGAGGGTAAAACAAGAGCACCGCGTATGGCACAGACGCTCGACTTATAGAAAACAGAAAAAAAGCTAAGCTGAACAAAACACCTTAACCACGCCGCCGCCAACAACCACGCCAGGGTCATGACAATAGCTCTCGTATTCTTCGAAAAGTCAAGCTAAAAAGGATGTTACACCATGCAAAACGCCTCTTATCTAGAGCTCTGTGACTAAGAGGTATCTAAATATGTGATGACCAGGAACAAGGCTCCAAGGAATATCAGTGGTCCAGATAAGGAGGGGTTTACAGCTCTTTTCCCAATAATATCTCTCTTTAACCCTTTCCCTCATATAGACACTTTCTGACGCCTCTGCAGCAGACAGCTTTTTGAAAACATAGTGACAAAAGAAGAAATTGCACAAAAACGTGCAATTTCTCCTTTTGCCACAATGTTTTCCACTTTTAGTCATAGGTTATCCATTGAATTATAGAGATTTTCTATATTTTGACAAAATACGTCCAAAGTCTTTGCTGCAGAAATTGCTGTATGAGGGAAAGGGTTAATAATATTATAAAACCAACCCCTATGTTGTAGGTACTCATAATAATCGCATCATTGAGACGACTCTTTTGAGTACCCACAACATAGGGGTAGCGGATAAATTAAGGATTTGAGAACAAGCATAACGCTCCCTATCTAGAGCTCTGAATATGTTATAAATGCCGTGCACGAAATCCAACGACAGTTCAGTTGTCAAACAATGAAAGTAAATCTTACCGGTAGGTGTGGTTGCTGCACTTCCCTCTGTCTTCGTATTCATTCCGAACAATATCATTACGAGCGGATGCATCAATTTGGGATACAAAAAGAAGAAACATCCCAAGATTACTACAAGAGATCCATACAGACGAACAGTTGTCAAATCCATTTTGACATTCATGTACACAAATAATAATATTCTCGCAAATTCTCGTTTAGGTCAAATACCACTAGATCAACTCATGTGACTAAATCTAGGTCAAGTTACGCCAAATATATCCGCGGCTTTATCTGATAAAATAATAGTCCATAAACAAACTTTGCTTGCGTAGAAATTAGTGTATACCTTTACAAGAATGCATTTACAATGAGTTTAAATTCATTGTAATGTATAGGATACACTGGAACTGTTGAATTTGATCAATTGTGTGTGAAAGTGAAAATAGAGTACCTGAAACACCAATTTTGACGTTCTCCGACTGTGTTCAAAATGCCAGATGTATTCTTTCTTGCCTAATAAAAGACCATCCCCATTTTCTTTGGATTATTTTAAAGTTTTTAAGTAACTCTTTTAAAATGATATATGATCGATGTGCTTCCTGTAAAACGTTTAGAAAGTGTGACAATAAACGGTTGAAACTGGAAGCAAAGAAGGAATTTAATTGGTGTTATGTGACCTAACGACTTGTGTCCCTTATCTTTCCGGAAAAAACCCACTACCTGGTTCGGTGTTGTACATAATATAAAACAAGAGAAAGTTGATGCAACGACTCAATGTCGCCGGATATCCATAGTGCAGTTATGCATAACACTAATATTATAGTAGTTGAATAAACAGTTATCAACTGAGGGGCATATTGGAACATCAGGGGTGGGGTCAAGTGAAAATGTATCATAACTTGCATTGTTTTGTCAACGAAGTGAATGATTATTGAAGCCTTTCATTGTTTATGATCAATTTCCATTCCAAAGTAGGTTGACCATACACACAACCAACTAATTATTGATCATAAACAGTAATGGAAATGAGTAATCTTGCCAATCATTAGTCTTAGTATGTATACAGTGCTTTCATTAAGGAATAATTATAAGATTTATGAATTCCACATACACTTTTCAAGATGTTTGTCAGAATATTTGAATTTTATTATTTTTCAATAAAACCACAAAACAGACAATTGAGGATTTGCATGCAATAGCACGTCATTTTACCTTTCTTCTATTAAAGTCAACAGTGGACACCTTTGCAGCAATCTACTTTTAAAACAATGAGATAAGGGTTAAATCGCTGAAGACATGAGTTTCTCTTTTTCTCAAAATGATATTAGCTTGGCATCCTAATTATATCACACTTTAACAAATGTTGAAATGTAGTCCAATATTTATAAATTAGACCACCTTCGAAATATAATATCAACTAAACAGTTAAATCTCATGGAAATTGTTGTATAATTTAAACTTAATTTCGAACATAAACTGAGCCCTACAACATGTTAATTTATTTTAATTCTTACCTTCCTTTTTTATAATGAAAATAACAAACTACTCATGTTTTAAAATGATATTATGATGAGCGCCCTTGTGTCAATGATGCATAACAGTATGCAGATCGGAAGCAATATGCCTTTAGGGAATTAAATGACACATTTAAAATTGTCAAGGACGAAATAATTTTGTACGAAAGACCCGATTCTTTCTTATTCGCAGAGGTGTCGTTCTTGAAACTCTCTTTATAGGCAGAGAGTGTTCGTTCAAAGTAATTTTTCTATTAAAACCAGTTTGATCTCGGTTTGTTCTTTTCTTCATTTGTTTCGAACCAAATAAACATTTTAAATCACCTATGATTTACTATTTGTAAGTGAGTGTAAAGAGCGGCTCTCTGCAAAGGAGATTGATCTACGCAGTTGGTATTCGCGAGTATGTAAACAAATAAATTAGACTGTGCGACGTAAAGGTTTGTAGTTATCGCCTTTTGATTACATGTAGTGTAAAATAAAGTATACCAGTCTAGCTGATAGGGACTGTTTTGTCTTCGTAAATAAAACAAAAAAACATAAATGCGAGTCAAAATAAAGAAACTGAAAATACCTAAAACATCGGAATATTTATTTCATTTTAGATGTGTCATTACTTAGTGTTTTTAAACAAACACAATTGTAATATGTTCAAGACATCTAAATGTGTTTCTTTCCAATAATAATCCCCCCTCCCATGTGATTTCCGAAAACCTATTAAAAATAGAAGTCGCGGGCTTCTGCCCGGCGACTAATAATTATATAAATGTATGTAATGGAACAACAAGACGAATGTTTGACGCAAAGCGTCAAAGAGAAGCAGCAATTTTTCGTTGTTCATGTAGAAATAAGAAAAAAGAACATTTAAATCCACAAACAACAGTAGACGGTAATACGCTGACATATTTATCCCTTTGAAGACTGTTGGATACTTCAAATTACCTCCCTTTAAGCAATACAAGGATATTTACCTTGTGATTCGTATGATTAAGATTAATAAACATTGAAATTATATGAATGAAAACTATTATTTAAATTAGTAACAACATCAAAATCAAATTTAAGCCAAGATAAATGTGTACACATTTCATTAATTGTTTGTAGATACCCTAATGTATAGGTTTGAATATAAAATTTATAATGTTAATATATCTATAGGTGCTACCTATTTACGAAAAAAAAAACCGCAAGATAATTATAAACAAAAATTAAAGAGCATACTTTGGCCATAAAAAAGGATTTATAAGTAATTGACTAGACAATAATAATATTAATGTCATGTTTCTTGCATTATTAAAACATATTTGGAATTCGTATTGCTGTTGTCTATTATTTGAACAGAAAATAATAAAGTAAAGACTTTCAGAAAATCAAGGAATACATTTATAATGAACGAGGTTAAAACATGAGGGCCAAGAAGATCCTTAATCGATCACCTGCATTATGGCAAAAAAAAAATAGATCAGCCCTTTTCTGATGCCACCTGGCGACTGCCTTTTTCAACCAGTCAATATGACTGGAACAAATGATGTAAGGGGTCACATTTCTGCCAAACCCTTTCCCTATTAGAGACGGTTTCTGAGGCCTATGCAACAGACGATTTAGGAAAAGATTGTCGCCACAAGAACAATTGCTTCTGATGAGAAAGTTATCCTTTTGCCACAATGTTTGATAAATAATTATACTTTGAATGAGTGAGTCAATAGCTCATGTATAGGAATTTGGGGTCTTTCATGTTGATACCACTTTTTTGCGGGAAACAACGTCGCTCCATTGACGTTACGCCAAGATGAAGTGTAACGGAAATGACGTCACGTCCTTCTTTGGCTACGATACAGTCAAAATTTAGTTTCGGGCGTAGAAGGCTAATGCTGTCGTTTTTTTGACGAACGGGAAAACATATTTCTTACAGATTTCCATTTATTTTTTAACTTTTCGTACAAATGTTAATTGCCACATAACACAGCACTTAAATGATCTTAAATATTGATTTTAAAAAAAAAATGATTAAAAAGACGACAATAATTTTCAATCCGTGTTTTTTTTTGCTCATTTTATACATACCCAAAATACCGATTTAAAAAAAAACAAAAAAAAACCGACAATAATTTTCAATCTGTGTTTTACGTCTGCTTTTTATACATATAAAAAAAAAAAAAAAAAAAAAAAATCTCACACCCGTTAACTATAAGTTTTTTTTTCGTATAAACACATTTTCATTTCAACGTACTAAGTCTGTGAATCTCACAGAAACACCCATTTCAATATACCAACATGTTAAAGTAAATTAAAGTATGAACCGTTTGTGTATGTACTGAAACTAGAAACGTCCGTTTGTGTATAAGTATATTTCCAATATTTGCGATTTTATATTGCGACTAGCTAACCCAGCACGACGTAAGCTTTCCTCTACCAAATTGGTTGTTGTATGTGGGAAACGGTTAGCTGCTGAACATGTATTTAAATGTTTAGCTGTGTTTAATATTTGTATTCCCTTTAAATTGTTTATTTAAATCGTCATACATGTGTATTATTAGACAAAGGTGTCAGACCAAATGGGAACTTAGTTAAATTGTGCGTATGTACTAGGAATTACCTCCCTTTAAGTACTACCACGATTTTTTTTCTTGTGATTCGTATGAATAAGTTTGATAAACATTTACATTTCAACTAGACGGCAACATTTATTGTGAAACATATATTTCTGTGGTTTATATATGTTCATGTCTGCACTTCTTCATCTAGAATTACTGCGTAATATATTATAGCATGTAAGGAACGGAATGGCATTAATGCCGAGCGCGAGAGTAAACAACGCCAAACAACAACAACAAGAAACAGATTACATTTACTGCGTACCTTAATTCTTTTGTTCGTGGTTCCCGGTTTAACATACTATCGAACTAAAAAAAGCGTATGAGGCATGTAACCAATTCAGTTTTACTGTTTAGACAAGATACAGTATGAATTTCGCTTAAATAAAAATGTACATATATTCAATTAATATACTGGCCTTTGTCTTTTGTTTTTAATTTGTAAAACTCACACATGTATATAGAGTGTAAAAGGGATGTTTTAAAAGTCATTACCTTAAATTAATGTACTTAAAAAGGACAAAGAGAAATCAAGATATGTGGTCACGCTGGCAGGTCTAAATATTCTCCTTGACCGAAAATTAAAAGCATCCCTACAGGAAGCCGCCTCCTGTCGGCTTCCAATAAGAGGATGTAACCAGTCGGGTAGCCTTGAAACACTCTCTCATGTGATACGACCGGGGATCGAACCACGGGCCTCCCGCACCGTTACTTACGGTTCAGAGACCGCTGGAAAGCCTACGGCTTCTAAAGGTCCATCTCTTATGTTTGTTACATATCTTGTATTTGTTGACAAGTGGCAGCGTGGGTTGAATTTTGAAGGGTGATTGGTCCAGTGTTTATTTAAACTATTTTTAAAGGCATTTATGCTTGATGATAGTACGTCTGGGAGCGAGTTCCAATGATCCACTATCCTGATGCTAAAGGCATTTTTCCTTAGGTTTGTATTTGATGATTTTTTGAATAATTTTAGACTATTTCCTCTTGTTTTGGTGTAATTTGACAGGATAAGGAAATCCTCTTTGGAGGTTAGATCATGTTTGTTGAGAATTTTGAAGTCTTGCAACATGTCTGCTCTTAGTCTTCTATATTCCAATGATGGGATTCCTAGGTGTTTTAGTCGATCAGGATAACCGTGGCGGACACTCTTCCACTAAACTCAACATTTTATAGACACTGTGATTTGTAAATCTGAAGAAATATTACTCAGCAAGTCAAAGAGATGGAACGAAGCACCGAAATAAATATCTAACCGAATACATTACAGAGACATTTAAGTCGGAAATCGTTCTTGGGAACTGGGACTACTAATACGTAGTAGTCCTAGTTGAGAATAACGTCATGGAAAACTTTCGTTTTTACATCAAATCACAAGGAATAGTAATTGCCTGATTAGTGAAAATATGAAATGTCGATGTTATATATGTATATACGATATTATTCATTATCGTCGCAACGGCATCGTCAATGGTCTTATGCGTAAAGATGAAACTGTTTACAGCGTCGTTTCACTAACCTTAAGCACACGGGTTTGTCACTTTAATAATAATTAATCCCTTCAGGGACTGGACTTCGTTCATTGAATCCTTTACTGCCACAAACCGACAGATCTGTATACATGAAGTGTAACATGAAACGAGAAAAGTAACAGAGGATACTTCGGGAGGAACATAACTAATACAAAAATAAACATCATGCTCTGTTTCTAATATTTGTTTGGACAGTTTAAAACCAGATTAAACCTTTGAAATCAATTTTAGCTACAGATAAATAGTGACTGCATTCCTGTTTAAAGTAAACAATTATACCACCGCTATTTCTCCTAGCTTTTCTGTTATATTTGGGACGCGGACAGATAATTAATGCAGTCATAACCTTGTAAATCTATGGGTGTGGAGTTCGAAACCGAAGATTCTGTGAATATCAGAATGTCATACTTATTTATGATAGATAAAAAGTCAAAATCGTTATTATGTTTCGAAATCGTGTCAACAGTATACGGTTTTCCATCTATTATGACTTTATCATAAGACAAGATGGCCGTTTTGCCGTCTTTTCTTGCTTGATCAAAGAACGGTCTTAGTTTGTTGCGTTTTTCACGAACAGCCTGAGAGAACTTGTCACTCAAACTATAGGATGTTCCTTTATGCTTATCATAGGATCCTCTATTAAATATTATTCATTATCGTCGCAATGGCATTGTCAATGGTCTTATGGCGTCGTTTACTTAACTAACGTTAAGCACACGGGTTTGTCACTTTAATAATAACAACATCAGACGCGACACATCCTTTCATGGACTGGGCTTCGTTCATTGAATCCTTTACTGCCACAAACCAACATATCTGTATACATGAAGTGTTACATGAAACGAGAAAAGTAACAGAGGATACTCGATATATAGTCCCGCATCTGTAGCCGAGACAAAATACCATCGTTACAACGACCGAACTGGCGTACACGATGTATCTCCCAGCTACAGATGTATCTGTACTTTTTGTTTTAAAATATATCAAATCTGGCCACTGGTTTAAGAGAAGATATCATTTAAAAATTCAATATATTTGCATCTTTTGCATGAAAAGTGGGACATTGGTTTAGGAGGTGTCATTTAAAGATGTTTTTTTTCCTATTTTTAGCTCTAGTGGCCATCTTGTGCCTCGAAGCGGAACGGTTGATCAGTTTTAATAGATATAACGAATGTACATGCATTTTGAAATGTAGCAATTGGTTTAGGATGAGATGTAGTCAAAAGATCCCTTTATCTTGTGCAGCGCCATGGTATGGTTTGACCAATTTTGGCAGAGAGCAACCTGAGAAACGTCATTGTTATTTTTTTGGAAACTGGTCCACTGGTTTAGGATGAGATATTGTTTGAAGGAAAACGAGAACAGATAGGCGACGACGGACTGTGAGTGATAACAAAGATTCACATCAAACACAATTTGAAATTTAAAGTTTGATGTAAAATTGATGTCTTGGCAGAGAGCAACCTGAGAAACGTCATTGTTATTTTTTTGGAAACTGGTCAACTGGTTTAGGATGAGATATTGTTTGAAGGAAAACGAGAACAGATAGGCGACGACGGACTGTGAGTAATAACAAAAATTCACATCATGCTCAGCTGAACTTTTCGATTAAAAGCAAACACAATTTGAAATTTAAAGTTTGATGTAAAATTGATGTCTTGGAAGTCGCATTAACCGATGTTTTTCTATGCACCACGCCCGTCACATCAGCAAGAAATAAAGAAGAATCAAGGTTTGTGCAACGGTTACAATATTTGAGCAACGACATATGAAAACCGACTTTCAGAGATTTTGCAATTAATGGCTATAACTAATATATTTTATTCTTGTAAAATCGTGTTTCGGTCCTAACTGTTTCACATAGACTTGAGTGTGCAAACTTGGCTAAAAGAGAATATCGTGATCAGACTACGCATACTTTTGTTTTCTTGATCAAGCACACGTTGCTCTTATAATAGTTGTTGACTCCAGTCAATCTAAAGAAGCCAGTTGATTGCATTATATAGAAAGTTTATTATTAACAAGAAAGCATAAAGTTTCCAAAATTTATCAACGTGG
This sequence comes from Serripes groenlandicus, assembly GCA_031761405.1. NCBI lineage: Eukaryota > Metazoa > Mollusca > Bivalvia > Cardiida > Cardiidae > Serripes > Serripes groenlandicus. The sequence continues at coordinate 2,950,699 of JASEVX010000022.1, forward strand.
ATTTTCATTTATTTTAACACCTACAACCTGGAGAAGACATATTGAAACACTGCATTAACAATATAATCTGTTTGTTTGTTTATATGAAAACGAAATTTTAGTGCTTGATTCATCCTCTGTTGGCCATGCAGTTTCAACTTGAAATCTTCATTCCTACCGGACATTGTATTACAAAAATGGAAGTATTTTGCAATATTATTCATTACGTCTTAGGAAACCGCCGTGGTCGAGTGGTTAGCGTCGGGGATTTGAAACGGGACATCCCCGGTTTGACGCAAAGTCGCAGCACGACGATCATGGTGGAGTGCCCTTTGGCAAAGGACATTTTCTAGCCTAGTACTGGTTTGTTTACCAAGGGATGTGTGAATAAGTGAACTGTCGCAGTGAAATAACTGAAATAATGTTGAAAACGGCGTAAAATCACAATAAGACAGACAAACAAACATCATTGCATCATACCAAACAATGATGTCTGATAGTTGATCAAGCCCTGGACCAGCTGTAATTGTTGACAAATAAAAGTAGTGGACATTCATTAAGGGTCTCCTCTGCCGATAACATTACTTGTTGCCCTTCAACATTTCCATGTGGTTCGATAAACACATGCTGGCAGTTGATGGGATTTAGATAGATGTTTCGTGTGGGTTGGATCCACAAACACAAATTCCAAACTCTACTACATGTAAACGGAATAGAATGGAACAAAATATATTTAATTATTTTATTTTTTGTCAAAATCTTACACAGATTGAAGCAAATATTTAAATATTTATCCTTGGACACATCGTATGTGTTACAAAAATATATATTGTTAGATATGTTGTGTCGTGTCGTTTACTTATCAAGTGGAATCAAATGAAGTCGGGGAAACTGACCAGTCGTCATATTGGTACCATTTTTAGACCTAAAACTATTTGTAAATTCCACCAAAATCCCATCTTCTCTAATGGCACCCTTGCCTTGCTGACCCTGATGGGTTGGTGTCCCAAAGAGAGTTTGAGATAACGTATATTTTATTTCACGTTTTAAATGTATTGGTTTTTCAAACAATATATCTTCATAGTACGTTCCATCATAGCTTATATCAACACGTTTATTTACAAGGGTATTTTTATTCTCCAGTACTTGTAATTGTCCACTGACCATGCCTTTACGTGTTGGTCGTAGTATTGACAATCCGGTCAATAAGGCATTTTTTGATAGGGATACGCATAATGCATCTTCCAAACCAGTGTTGTTCCACTCCTGGCCAGCCCAGCGACATAAAGGAAACCTTTCAATGGTAACCATTCTCGACACATCTGGATAATACGTTCTTTCTTTTACACAGAAAGGTGTTATTTCCCCTCCCACAGCAAAATACTGGTACATAGCAATCAGCTCTTTATCACTTAAGATCTGGTCATTTGCTACGTGTTTTGTAAAGGATTCAGCTGTCATTAAAGGAAATCTGATCTGTTGTATAATATCACCAAGGATATCACGTATGCTCGTAGGATTTATATCCCTTTCCAGTTCCTCGCATTGTGCTGCAGCCCAATTTTTACAGGCTTCCAAAACTTCGATCTCATCAGTGATATTAAGGTTGTCATTGGCAATTACGTGTTTCACTGTTTCCTTTGAAACAGTTTTAAACCCATCAGATTTGAGTGCTTCAGATGCATTCTCCATTATAAACAACATGCACTTCTCAGCGAGCTCTTTCTCATCAAATGTACGGGACTGCTGGAAGATTGCGAATGCATTGGTACCGGAAAGGTTTTCGTCTATAAAGGATTTGCAATTTTGTTCTAAGGTTGGGACATCATATTTTTTTGCACCGTATAGCAAGTATAAAACATTATCTCCAGTAATTGGACATATTCCAGTGTATAGATATCTGTAAAGAAAGAGAACATTTATAAACAAACATGGAATAGAAAATGTACTTTTTTAAAAGACTACTTCTTATTGCAGTACTTATCCTATGCAGTGTAAAAATAACTGTAACAAGTTAATTCGTTAATTTGAGATTCCAAGAAAAGGGAAATTGTAAAACATTCTTGGTAAACCACTTACTGAAATAAACAAGAGGCTCAAGAGGGGCAAGTATCGCTCCACTGCATAATGCAAAAATTAAATCACTATAGCCATATAAAGCAAACAGCCTTGCAGCCTGGCGGCGGTGTTTTTCGACCAATCTGTATAGCTTGAAGGGATCTGAAAGATGGTCACCCAGGAACATTCCTACAAAAATCATTTGGAAAAAGGCCTGATACTTATGAAGAAGAAGATTTTTTGAAGTTTTTGCTATAGTCATATTAGGCAAAACAGCTCTGCTCCCCAGCGTCCATGTTTTTCAACCAATGAAATGAAATGAAATGGCTTGAAGAAATCTGATAGAGGGTCACCTAAGGAACATTTCACACTATTATTTGAAAATCGACCAAAATGTTTGGGAGGAGAAAAGTTATTTTTTTCGGTTACCATAGAAGTAGGAATTCTCAATGGATAAAGAAAATTGTGAGGACATTGACATGATGCTTTCTGTAAAGTAGAACCACCGGTTACAGAGGAGAAGATGTTGATGCATGTACAGACGCATGGACGCATAAGCACGCATATACGACAGATAATTGCCATGACATAAGCTCGACTGGCTTTAAGCCATTGGAGCTAAAAGAAACTATTAAAAATGTGTGAACTATGAAGGGTGCCTCAATATTGTCCGTATGTTTTTATTCCAAAATTCAACAAATTAACCTAGTGAACCAGTTTCAAACATGAACTATAATTGACTGAACAATATTTGACCGAATTTTACAAAGATTTGATAGTGATGAATGTGCTGATGATTTTGGAGAACATTGGATGCAAAATACATCCTCTATGAGACAATCAATCAAGTTGTTGTTGTTTTTTTAAAATGACAGTGTGGTCTAGTTTTTGACACAATGTAAACAAGTTTAGAATTTGAGCGAATTTAATGGATAAGAATGTTTTAATGAACTTTCTGATGTGTTCTCAATGTGTTTCTTAAATTTGATCTAGAGACCTATTTTTCTCCCCACGTTATCCAGTTTGTAACTTGACCAATATTAGATCAAGTTGGATGTTCTGATGGTTTATCATGGTGATTCGATGAAAAATGTCGCCTGTAGTGTGTTCATGTGTTCTGAAGGTTTTCTAAAATGTGACACAATGAACTAGTTTATGAGTCCACGTGACCCAGTTTTAAATAAAAGTTGCATTTAACGGAGATGAATGTTTTGATGAACTTTTATGATATTTTGATGAAAAATGAGGCTTCTATCGTGGTAACAATGGGTTTTCCCCCTAAATTTAACCTAGTGACCTTGTATTTGATCCCACATGACCAGATCGAAATTTTGTCAAGGATTTGATTGAAAGAACTTCGGAGGAAATGATTTTTTAAGTGTTCTCTAATATTTTTTGTTCGGTTGCCATGGAAAACAGAATTGTGCATGGATCCAAATAAATTGAAGAAATTTAGGAGAGGACATTGAGAGGATGCTTCCTATGAAGTTTCATCCCAATTATCCAAGTGGTTAGAAGTCTTTTGAAGAAAAAAGTGACGCACGCACGCCGGACAATTCGCCATGACATAAGTTCGACTGGCGCTTAAAATGATAGAAATGTCCCATGTCGCAAGTTTGAAGTATTAGAATGTGGACGAGTTGTTAATTGATAAAAACTACCAGAGACATATAAACACATATGTTTATATGTCTCTGAAACTACCTATTATTGAAATATTGTTTAAAAAAATCAAGAAAATGAAATTAATGAAAAATTCTGTACATGTCTGTAGCTATAATATACCACGTAGTTATTGTTCAATACTTATTTGCCTTCATAAGTACTTCATTTAATTTCTTACCTCAACAACTCCTTTAGAGTACCTGCGTCCACATCTGGAATTTCTATTGATTGACTTGCTTCAGCTAACTGCCCACAGAACATGGCATAGAACACTGGACTTCTACTAACAAGCACATACTTATGAGCCTTTATGGGTGTTTTATCAGGTCCAGCCAGAAATGTGACGTCACTCAAAATTTCATTGTTGAACATGTATTCATTAGATTCTGACAATTCTTTATTGTGCTGCCAACTTGAAGACATTATTACTGAAAGAACACAAATATTCAACTCAGTTCATAAAAAAGTAATCATTTTACTTTATACAATCGCAACTCTTCAGCTTTACTCGTTACGGCGATATTGACCTCGGTCATCATTCATGAATATACCCAGGGACGTAGACAAGATCGTATCTACGTCCCTGATATACCTAAACTATTAGTAGTGAATCGGTTTCCTGTAGTATGGTTCCCGGCGTTTTATAATAATTAGTATGTCTGACTCTAATTAAAGAAAATGTCGGGTTAAATTACCGAGGTCTATGTTTGGAAACAACCTTGGAATTCGGATAGACTATTCGATTAGGTTATAGTTACTTCGTTACTAAATATTATATTTTGCATATTAAGGCGGTCAATTAACATAGAATCTATCAAGTATTCGCCGTTTCCAGGCGTTAAAGTTAACGTAAAAGACGATAATAAAAATAAATGAAAGCAATTTGTGCATTACAAGCCAATTAAGACCTCTCCGCAGCACACGATTATTGACAACATTTTGACGAAATAATGAGGAATTTATCCAAAGATTCCAAATGTTGCATCTGCAAGTGGTAAATGTATAAAAACGACTTTCAATGAAAATATGAGGGAAATATTAGAAACCTGCAGCAGACGATCTTGAAAACATCTGAGAGGGAATTTCTCCTTTCCCCACGTTTCAATTAGTAAAAATAAATACATGTATTTTATTGTAAATTATGTAAATATCTATAAATGAATATGCTAGAGAAAATGAAAAAAATATAACTGAGTGTCGTAATTAAGGATAACATTTTGGGGATTGAGAAACTACTCTTTGTGCTTAATTTCTCCTTATCTCACAATGTTTTATGAAATTTGCAGCAGACGATTTTGAATACATTTATAATCCATAACTGAAAGTACTAATTTGGGATAGATTTTGATTTAAAATTAAATAATTAATCATTCAATGGTTTGTTGGTGTTTTCCCGTTAATTTCGTTCTTATATTATTATTTCAGTTAGAAAATAACTTGAAAATGACCCTTTGATGTTCCCATTTTTACTCCGCTAAAACAAAGTCTGTAGTAGATGAATTTGAAAACATATGGACACAATTACTGAAAATTGTATATCAAACTATTAGTACATGTATATAGAGAATAATAGGTTGGTGCCGTGGATTGAGAAAGTTTATCTGGCAAGGCGGAGTAATTTATCGGGTGAGCCGAAGGCGAATCCGATAAATTACGGTGCCGAGCCAGATAAACTTTCTCAATCCACGGCACCAACCTATTATTCTATTTATCCTGTTGCATTTATTTTTTTATTTTTATGGCAGCTTTAAAAATATGTAACTTACTGAATTGCATCCCTTTCATTGTGACGTCATGTTTTATAAATAAACAGCAGCAAATCGTGATTGATGCGCGGAAAAAAATAGTTCTCAAATTTCTAACATAATACAACACAAAAAATAGCTATCTTCATGAATGTTGTATTCACAAATGAGAAATTTATCCACAATATATGCTGTTTTTATCGATTGAAGTTGGAATTTTCAGCGACGCTTGCTAAAAAAAGTAGTCCCGGCTAGCAGGTGCGCGCCAGCTTATCACGTGATCAACTGACGTATATCAAAATAAATATACGGCACCCTGTTATCGGGTCGAAATTGCTACACGTGACAGGATAAAACAAAATATATGTCCAACATTGTCCTATTGCGTATAGGCAGTGGTACGTAACATCTCTCATCATATAATTATAAAATAAAGTATGAAATTAATTCAAATAATTCATTTAAGATAAATAGATCTAAACACTTATGCTTATAACACGTTGAATAGTATAATTTTCTATGAATTATATTAATTCGACGACACGAAAGGTCCACAAAATGACCTAATTCGTATATATGTATCTGGTCCTGTGTATTGCAGTTGTTCACAAAATCGTGGCACGTAGGAATAAACATTATAATGTTAGCTGCAGATAGATTTGCATTTCTGAAAACAAAATTTATTTTAAAAGCCGCAAAATTCATTTTTAATTTGAAAACAAACTGTCCAAACAATATTCTACATCAAAATGATTGTACATGAGAATACTATTAGGGAGATTTTACTTTGAATTTATCGCACTATACAATAAGTATATATTTATTAGCGTATGTATAAAACAGTTCCTATAGAAATGGTTGTTATAGGGCCAATTTGATTTGGGTCATGAGGCAAACGCAAAGGACGGAGATTATTACATAATAATCCCCTTCCAAAATACGCCATATTTGTATGATACTTTCAGCTCTTTGATTTGTGAAAAAATCGTAACGTTGTTTGTTTTATTTTTCCGTAGTGACTGCACCCAGGGAGCATTATCTACGTTCCTGTTGGACATTAACTTAATTCCTGCTCAATCAAATACTATCTAAGTTAGCTCATCATCTTTTGCTTTCAAACTGTAGTTTAAAAAATGAGCGAATATTTTTACTTTCGGTTTGGATAAAAACGGTGTGTCTTTACTCAAACCTTTCAGTGCACGAAATGATAAATACATTCTTTTTATTTCCGTAATAATATGGTGTAATAGCTGAAATGTAACAGTATCACTCCTTACCGACCTTTAATCCAGACAGAATAGCTCCGGAAACAAACTACCGAATTGATTATGACCAGTTCTTTTCGACTTCCGAGGACAGACTGCACTAAATACACAAGTAGTCGAAAACGGATCAAAAAGAGATCTGATCCGAAAAGGCCCGCTTTTTATCCCCAAAGTATATTTTTTTAAATCTTGGATATTGTTGTTGGTTAGGAAATCATGTTATTATATAAAACAAAACAATTGTTTGTCACAATTATTTCAAATGGGTACATACTCGATCATAAAACTTTAATCAGAATCGGTTTGTGACAATTTTTTCATGCGGTTACATAATCTATGTACTCCAAAGTTATTTGATAACTGACGTTTAGACAGAACAATTAAATTATCCTAAATAACAATACGTTTGTTTACATTGTTGTATAATTTAACATCTAAGTAAATAGCAAAAACAATCGGCCTGCTCAAATACGAATTGAATATAGGTTCCACAAAGTGGGCCTTCTTGGACGGGTCCTTTTTAGTTTTGGGCCTTTCTGACCCTGATTGAAAAATGAATTTATATTCATAAATGTTATATAGAAAGAAATGAGCATCATTATAATAATGCTTGACCCAATTTAACATTGCTCTACATAATTCGATTTGATTGAACATCTTGTATATTTTTTATTCATTTTTACTTTCTTTCTGGTATTTTGATTTGTGAATTTATTGTATTTTGTTTGAAACATTGTATGTATGTTTATAATCAATAAATATTTTCTATGTTCCTAATTCCAAATAGTCATGGTGTTTTAAACTTGAAGTGTTTGTGATACTGCATCACTGTACGTACTGTATCGATAACGGTAGACGGAGGTTTGAAAATGTCCAGCGTTGCCGCTACACATTTACCTTCGTTGCTATGGTATATGTATATGCAGTTGGCGCATTTGGAACCGGTTTGTATCATGAAAATTCCAAACTTTTACCATACATATACCGTGTCCAAACCAATTTACTTTCTTTCCCAAAGCAATGCACGAAAATGTGTATTCATTCACCTAAACGAGACTTATTATTGTTAATATTTGGAAGGTGATTATTATGTAATAATCTCCTTCTTATGCGATTGGCTGCTGACCCAAATGGAATATGCCGTATAACATTTAATTCTACAGGATTTTTTTTATACATACGCTAATCAATATAGTGCGATGAATTCAAAGTAAAATCTACCTAATAGTATTTTCATTTACAATCAGTTGAATGAAGAATATAGAGTTTATACTTCATTTTCAAACAGAAAATGTATTTGCGTCTTTTTAAGTGAATTTTATTTTAAGAAATACAAATATTTCTGCAGTAAACATTACTATGTATATTCCTACGCGCCACGCTTTTGTGAATAACACTAATACACCGGATCAGATATACATACACGAACTAGGTCAATTCGAGGACTGACCGTGTCGACGATTTAATAAAATAGAACAAATCGATATTTCGTAGAGGACGCAAATTATATATTATGTATATAAAGTTATATATAATTCAATGTGTAAACAGCGTCATATATATCTATAATGAAGTATTTGAATTATTTTCATGCTTTATTTTATAATTATATGATGAGGGATGCTATTACAGTAACGTAGACAAGTATACGTTCCAGATGTTTCGTACCACTGCCAATACGCAATTCGACAATGTCGGCCATATACATTATTTGTATAAACCAATTATTTGATGAACGATTTTCCATAATTTTGTCCATATGTTTTCAAACACATCCGCTGCAGACTTGTTGTATTTTTAAATTTTAATTGCTGTTAATGCCAGTAATATTTCAGTAGGAAAAATGTGGGAACAAATCAAAGCGTAAATTTCAAGTTATTTTTTAAAATGATAATAAGGAAATCAACGGTAAAAACACCAACACACCATTGAATGATTATATATATATATATTTAAATCAATAGCTATCCTAAATTCGTACATTCCGTAATTGATTCGAAATATTTTCAAAACTGCTGCAACTTTTATAAAATTTCATAAAACATTGTTGGATAAAGAGAAATAAGGTACAATGGGTAGTTTCCACCAAAATATGCTAATACGAGGTGCAGTCAAAAAAGTTCCCGGACTGCCTTTTTACTGATGTCAGTCTTTGGTGTAGAGAAATAAAAATTATATCATAATAAAGAAAAAACAAAATTCTATATGACTGTACACATTTTAAATAACAGTCACATATAAAACAATCAATTTTACATAGCAAAGAAACATCCCTAACGCCGAACGGATCACTTCTAACGTCACTGACGTTCTCACAACGTCCACTCAAATAAATGACGTCAGGGTAGACGCTTGTATGTCAGTCAATGTTTTTCAAAGTATTGCCCTTTAAATTTAATACATTTTCTATGTCTATGTACCCACTTGTTATAAATGTCTATGTACCACTCTTTCTCGTAGCTGTGTATCGCAGACCTAACGGCGAATTTTAGTTCCTCTTCAGAATCAAATCTGCGACCTCGTAAGTCGGCCTTCAATCTCGGAAACACACAAAAATCCATAGGGGCAAGGCTATAGGGCGGATGTTGCCATCTTTCATATCCTAAGAAGTCTATTGTTAATAATGTATCTGGGGCCCGATGTGCAGGAGCGTTATCTTGATGAAATATCAAATTTTCAATTTCGCAGTCCGGACGTTTCTTTCTCAATGCGTTCGTGAGATGTCTCTGAATGACCTGAAATAGCATACAAAGAAAATGTTTACTTTTTAACTCAATATGAAATCAAGCAATATATTTTATTAATAGCCTGGAATCAATTATGAACAACTATTTAATTGAATGTATTTCCGTGGCTCAATGCAACACGATCAGCTATATCGTCGATCGATTTCCGCCTATCTACGGAAATGACGCGCCGCACTTTGTCGATACTTTCGCTATCACGTGGTCTACCGCTTCTCTTATTGTCACTAACATCATCTCGACCATCCAGAAAACGTTTGTGCCAATCAAATACAATCGTCCTTGAACATTTTCTTAATCCATCACCAGGATTCAAGAATTTCCATGTTTCAGTTGGTGACATTCCCGCTCTCACACACAATTTAATGATTGCCCGTTGCTCCGTTCGCTCGGATGACGTCGACGTTTCCACGGCAGCGATTGCGTTCATTGCTTCATACGATGCGCATAAATCCGTTAATTCTTACGCAATGACGGTTGTTTTGCACGAGTTATTAGGGATGACGTTGATGTGACGTCATGTAAATTCTCACAATAAAACGGCGCCAAATTATCGCATAACTAGTAATAATAAGCAGTGGGAAAAATACATTATCATTAATATTTCAAAGTGCTCCGTAGCGTATGTAGTATAATATAATAAATAGCATTTTCTATTAAAATACTGATGCTATGTTATTAATTCTGCTAACAAAATGTAATACTGTAGTTGGGATATATGCATGACAAGTTTTGTCATAATCGGACGTCAAAATTGTCTAATATATCATCAGTCCGGGAACTTTTTGACTGCACCTCGTATATCCTTAATTACGACTTTCAGTTATATTCTTTATATTTCCTCTAGTATATTCATTTATAGGTTTTTACATTATTTATATATATTATATGTGTATATATATATTTACTAATTGAAACGTTGTGGAAAAAAATGAAAAAATCCCTCTCAGATATTTTCAAAATCGTCTGCTGCAGGTTTCTAATATTTACCTCATAATTCTTTACATACATATTTTCCTTGAAAATAGTTTAATGCATTAAATACTTGCAGTCGCAACATTTGAGGTCCTGGGATAAATTTCTTATGTTTTGTCACAATGTTGTCAATAGTTGTGTGCTAGGGAGAAGTGTTAGTTAGCTGTTAATTCACTAATAGTGTTTTCCCCCGAACGACTTCTCGACTAAATATATATTAGGGGATTAAGGGGGCATTCTAAATATTGATTGGGCTTTAACGCCGTTTTCAACAATTGTTCAGTCATATAACGGCGGCCAGTTCACCTATTCATGTGTTGTCTGGCTTTCTCATACAAATAATCAACACAACATTCTTTCCAAGCAACTGGCTTCTTTTCCAAATAGACTGTTAACCCATTGGTGAAAGATGAATGACGCTTGTCACATTGACGGAAAGAATGATGGCCGAGCTTCGATTCGAACTTACAACTGCTGGATTGACAGCCCGCGTCGCTACCGAATGATTTACCGGGGGAAAAGAGAAAGATTTGGAAACCACTTTTCCTGAATTGGTATGGTAAAATCCAACTCATCCATACTAGATAAACACCCTAACATGTTGCCTCTTTAGATATTGTAGCTCTTGAAAAAAAATGAGGTTTTTTTTTTATAACAATTCGTTTCAATCAGATTTTATCCGAATATCTAACTGTTTTAAATTGTAAAATATTTGGAAGTGTTTGAATCCACACTTGACGCGTAATACATATCAAAATAAAATGATTTCTATAAAAAATCTGATCATCGTGAGATGTCATGATATTATTTAAATTTTACAACACTTTCTTAATGTTCTTGTCATGTGAGAATTGATTTAAATTGAGGGCACACTTATACTTAATTATGCTTTCATGCAAAAAGAAAACATTACGCTCTACGCTGTATCATCATTCAGACACAGTTCATCGAACATTGTTGCAAATGTAAAATTAATTTTCATTCATAGCACTTGTATACGTTCATTCATAGCATTTGTTCACTTGTGAAAGCAATTTTGAAAGACAGTGGCTTACATAGATATGTTTTTATGGCGAGCAAGTTCTCCTATTGTTACAATGTTTTAACTATAATTTCATTTATAGATCTGTTTATATTTGGCATGTAGATTTGCTTTGATAATTGTAGTAAAAAAATCCCCGCTTTCAATGACTTCTCATTGTTGTGCGTGTGTGTGTGTGTGTGTGTGTGTGTGTGTGTGCGCGCGCGTGTGTGTGTATATATATATAATTATATAGTTATGCACTCACCTTTGTAATGTTTAATATGAAATGTACTTGCTCTTCAAATTTGGAGGAAATAAAGAATATTTATCTATATATCTTTGTCCTTATACAGACGCATAGAAAGATAGCATTAGCTATTGACAGATATGACTGAATTTCATTATTTCCAGTACATTTCTGTCTAAATATGAAAAAATGCTTTCTATATTTTTTACAAAAAATTCTTTCTATATTTTCTAAGTGAATTGTATGTATGCAATACTCTTCACTTCTTGACAGTTTTTGCTAACTAATGTGAATATAATATAATGTCAAGCTGTCAACAATTTTGAAATTTGTATTCTTTCTTTATTATTGTATTCTAATGATGAAGGCGTTCTTACGAAATTATATAGTATAACCGTATAAACTAAACAACAAGTGTTTGTGTTTTTTATTATACTTGTTTGATTTTATTTTTATACAATTTTACCTATTCCGAAACTGCAGCAAAATAAAGAAGTTTTAAAGACTTCCAACATATTTGCTCTCGTTTGTTCCTATCCATATACCCTAGCCATGATCTGTTCATACCTTGCATACAATTCATTATCCCATCTGCACCTGGCTGACATCACTCTAAAATCACCTTCCAGTAGTACTTTCAGTACTTTGATTGCATTTGGGTTTACTTTCTGAAAAACCTAATAAACATCATTCTAAATAATAATTTCAAAACAAGCTTTAAGTACGTATACATAATAAATTATAGTCTCTTTTAAAGCCAACACACCAATGGTAACATGTTAGACATAGTAGATTCAACACAGTGTGCATTGAATAATGTGAGATTGAGTCTACGTGCTATCATGTGAAGAAGCATAAGTGCTGTGCCTGTCTCAAGTAATTGATGGATTTTTTAAAAACTAAAATGTGTTGCTTAGAGTGCACTCACTGCACCTACATGGTTACATGCACGTGCAGTATGCACCAACATGGTTACATGCACGTGCAGTATGCACCAATGAGAAAGTGCTGTGTGATGTTTGAGACAGCAGGGCTAGAGGGTACTAAGCTGGGCCTAGTTAGTATGTACTGATAATGAGAACAACATCGTTCTTTCTTAAAAGATACATACACTCAGTAGGTAAAGTATTTAACTTTTGAAGCTGGTAGATGTTCATTTTGGCTGATAGGTGTATAACAGGTTCCCAAAGACCTTCACGTGACTAAATATAAGTTTGACTTCGATTTTTTAAACTATGCAAGGAAGTGTTTGTGCTTCGCGGTTTGTATTCGAAACTACGATTTTAGCAATTGTAAGTCATGTCAGTTATCTGTCCTTGTTCCCGTCTCACCAGAAGAAGTCAAACAGTTTTTCTTTCGGTTGTCATAGAAACCAGAACCCTGTATGAACCCAACATGTGAAGGGCTTTTGGAGAGTTCATTTAGAGAACGCGTGCTGTGAAGCTTCATCCAAAATGGCCCACTGCTTACAGAGGAGAAGATGGACGACGGACACCCGACAGAGGGCGACCATAATAATTCATCTAGGCATTTCATTCTTAGCTGATCTAAAAAACAGACTCGGGGCCCTATGGACCGTTTTTTTTCACAAATCAATTTGGCTTGAAGGAATCTGGTACAGGGTCATCCAAGGTAAAATATCTTCTAAATTAGTTGAAACTCGTCCATATAATTTTGGAGAATAATAATTTTAAAATGTTTTCCATCGGTTTCCATGGAAACCAGAGTTATGTTTGGATCTAAATAATGTTGAGGAATTTAGGAACTAAAAGTCACTTTCCGTCTATACTATAAAGTACTTTGACTACGATTACTATTCCATAGGGAGTTGGTAACTAAAATCCTGCAACGGCATCGGTAACATGGATGTGTTACCAAAGCAATTACAGGACAAAACGTTCTTATTGCTCACTGCGTAACAGGTTCATTGGTTCTACCAAGATCTATCAATCAACAATTCTGCAGCAAACGACTAGAAAAATATCTAGGTGGAAACATGGAAATTCTTTATAGATAAAAGTGTCATAGAGCGGATTTGAACACAATGTGACAACAAAAGAAGTTTTCCAAATTTTAAGTATCCAGCACGTGCAGACATCCTGGAATGTTCTTCTGCTGTGGCTTGATCAACACTTACCCTTAACCACTGAGTTAACTTGTCATTTGCTTTGTGTAAATAGTAAAGTTTAAACTGTAAATTGTTTTATTTCATATCAAGTTGGAATATGCTTATAGCTTTTGTGTGGTTGTATGAACCACACAAACCTTACGTCCATAAGTCATTTGAGTAGTTATATTGTTTTCCTCTTCTAGCCAAGGCTGTGGATAGGGGTTTGAGATTGTATTGTCGCCAACACCCTTTCACAGCCTTTTAGCTGTGACCATTTTCCTCTTACTTATGGCAATTATTTTTTGTGTAATCCTTATTAATTGATTACGGGTATTCCTATTGAAAAAAAGCGCAACGAACAATAAAAATTGAACTGTGAACAAGTTTGTAGTTCTTTTCGGATCTGTGTTTGACACGTACCATAATGTATGTAAGACTTTTCAAACACTGCGCTACATATATTCACATGAATGGTAAAAAAACGACTATTCTGTTTTTGTCCAAACTTTACAGAAAACGTTTATAATATGATATGTACACAACACAAAAATAGACAGTATCGTTTACTTATCAAGTGGAACCAAAAGAAGTCTAGGAAACTGGCCATTTGTCGTGTTGGTACCATTTTTAGACCTAATACTATCTGAAAACGTAACCACGGTCCCATCTGCTGTTACAACGGTATTGGTACCATGTTCACCATGGTATGTTGGTACCCCTGAGAAAGTTTGAGATAACGTATATGTTATTCCGCATTTTAAAGGTATTGGTTTTTCAAACATGTCTTCATAATACTGTCCATTATAGCGTAAAGTCACAAATTTATCAACAACGATACTTTCATTCGCCAGTATTTTTAAGTGTCCACATACACTGCCTTGTGATTTTGGAAGCAGTATAGACAATCCCACCAATCGGGAATTTCTTGAAAGGGCAACAGATAATGCATCTTCCGAATCACGGTGACTCCACTCTCCATTGCCAGTCCAGTCGCAGCCAGGAAATCTGTCAACGGTCATAAATCTCGACGCATCAGGGCAATACTTTCTTTCTTTTACACAGAACTGTGTTATTTCACCTCCGGCAGTATAATACTGGTAAATAGCATCCAGCTCTTTATCACTTAAGATCTGGTCCTTTGATACGTGTTTTGTAAAGGATTCCGCTGTCATTAAAGGAAATCTAATATGTTGTATAATTTCACCAAGAATGTCACGTATACTTGAAGATGTAATATCCTTACCATTTGTCTTGCATTGTGCTTCAGCCCAGACTTTACAAGCTTCATAAACTTCGATCTCATCAGTAACGTTAAGGTTGTCATTGGAAATTACGTATTTCACTGTTTCCTTTGGAACAGTTTGAAATCCATCAGATTTGAGTGCTTCAGATGCATTATCCATAATAAACAACATGCATCTTTCAGCAAGTTCTTTATCATCAAATGTACGGGCCTGTTAAAAGCATTGGTGCCGGAAAGGTTTTCGTCTATAAAGGATTTGCGTTCTTGTTCTAAAGTTGGTACATCATATTTTTGTGCACCGTATAGCAAGTATAAAACATTATCTCCATTTAACTGACATCTTCCAGTGTATAAATATCTGTAAAGAAAGAGAACACTTATAAACAAGAATGGAATACAAACGTACTAGCAATGTCATTTTGTTTTTGTAAACGCCAAAATGGACAATAGTTTAATATATTGTTATAAACCTTTTTGAGATAGTCATGCCACGAACTATCCTTAACTGTATTTTGCATATGCATTGTCATCATACATATAACAAGTTAATTCGCTGAATTGAGATTCCCAACCAAAAGAAATATTATAAAAGAACACTGTGCACACCAGTTACTAATATATACATGTAGATTATATGTTGGGAACCTCTAGATTTCCAAAATTCGACCAATTAACCTAGTTTCTGACCCTAAGTGACCAAATTTCAAATATGAACTAGATTTAAGTAAACAGGCTTTTCTAACGTTTGACCTAGTGACCTTGTTTTAAACCTTACATGACCCAGATTTGACATTTGCCAAGACTTTATGATGATGATTGTAGTAGTTATTGTTTATACTAATTTGCCTTCAGAAGTATTTTTTTCATACCTCAACAACTCCTTTAGAGTAGGTGCATCCACATCAGGAATTACTATAGAATCACTTGCTTCAGCTAACTGCCCACATAACATGGCATAGAACACTGGACTTCTACTAACAAGCACGAGCTTATGAGCCTTTATTGGTGTTTTATTTGGTCCAGTCAGAAAGGTGACGTCACTCAAAATTTCATTGTTGAACATGTATTCGTTAGATGCTGATAGATCTTTATTGTGCTGCCAACTTGAAGCCATCATTACTGAAAAAAATATCAAATTTAATTAAATTCATGAAAATGAATCATTTTACTTTATAGTTTATACACTTGCAACTCTTCAGCTTTACTCGTCACAGTTGTGGACTCGATTTTGACCGAGGATTGATTGATTGATTGGTTGGTTGATTTATTGATTGATTGGTTGATTTATTGATTGGTTGGTGGGTTGGTGTTTAACGCTGCTTTCAGCACTTTTTTCAGTTATATCACGGCGTTTCCTGGGTAAGTTACCAGTAACTCTGGTCCATTTATACTGACACCAGCCAGTCAGTCGTAATGCTAACCCCGCAGTCCTGAGTGAAAAGGCGGGCAGCCATTAATACCATTTTAAAGTCTTTGGTATGACCCGACCGGAGATCGAACCCATGACCTCCCACACCCGAGGCGGACGCTCTACCACAACACCACCGTTTACTCTGATTTTGACCTAGGTCGTCGTTCATGAATATACTCCAAAAGGATGATAAGTTTATCGTTCTACGGTAGTCTGGTACCCGGCGTACTGTAGAAAATGTAGGAGGCTAACTATGATAATACGTATGTCTGACAATAATTAAAGTAAATGACGCGTTATTATTCCCGATGTCTCTTTGGAAATAACCCAGTGTGGCCCTATTGACCTTTAGAATGTCTCATAGTTACTATGTCACTAAAAATCATATAGCTCATATTAAGGGCTCAATAAACTTAGAAAATATGAAGTGTTCGCTGTTTCCTAGCCTCCAAGTGACCGTCACTCAAATATAAATGACGATAACAAAAATAGAATACGCCGTACCCGTACGATGCTTGCATCACTTTGATTTGGGTAACCCCATCCAACGTACCGTTGTTTGTTTTATTTTTCGTATTCACTGCACTTAATTTGTTTTATGTTCCCGTAATCTCTGCACTCATGGAGTCTTATGACGTTCCTGTTTGTCATTAACTTAGTTACTACTCAATTACATACTATCTAAATTAGCTATGTCCATTAACTTATGTTGTTCTAAACCTGTAGCATATATTTCTTCTTTCGGTTTCGGCTTCAGAATACGAAATTACAAATCCATTACTGTTATATTCTCTTATTCTCGTAATTATATGAAGTGCAAATGTCGCAAAGATTTTTTTTAAGTATAACAGTATCATAACTCCTTACCGATATTTTAATCCCTGCTGAGTAGCACTGCAAAAACTGCTGTGTGTGAATAACCGTAAACACACAATTAAACCCAGTCATATTGCACCCATTTTTAACTTGAATAAACCGGTTTGTGTATATCTCAAATCCTTACCGATTTGTTCCCAACTAAACGATCTATTGAATTTATCGCTACTTTTTTTGTTGGGTTTACTTGTTGAAAATTCTAATTATTAAGGAAGTGATAGTATTTTAAATAGAGCAGGGACAGAGGGTTCTAAAGCGGACCCAGTTCTTATAAGTATTGTTAATGAGAACACTCAATATGTTTTTCAGAGCTCAACTGAGGCAGAGCACGGAGTGCTCTATGTGAGTTCTTATTGTAATTGCCCTTTGTCTTGCGAATACGGTGCGTGGTCACTCGTTCTCTTCTATAACAAGTTGGTCAATTGGGATGAAACTTTACAGTAAGCATCCTCTCAATAGCCTCATCAGAATTCCTTCGTTTTGTTTGGATCCATGCACAATTCTGGTTTCCATCCATTTAAAAAATTATTCTCCTCCAAAACGCATCGATCGAGTTTCAAATAATTTTGCAGAAATGTTCCTTGTGTGGCCATCTATCAGAGTCCGTCAAGCCAAGTTGAAAAGTCCAAAAACATGGCTGCCAGGGGTTGGGCTTTTTTGCCTGACATGGCTATATTTAAACTTTAGAAATCTTCTCCTCCAAAAGCATTTGACCGATTTTCAAATAAATATAAAGAAATGTTCCTTATATGACACTCTAACAGATTCCTTCAAGCCATGTTGATTGGTCGTAAGCAATGCCGTCAAGGGTCTGGGACTTTTCAGTTTTGCCTTATAAGGCTGAAGTGAAAATTTTAAAAATCTTCTTTAAAAGTAATTTGCTGATTTCCAAATACTTGTGTAGACATTTTCCCTGTCTGACTCTCTAAGAGATTCTGACCAGTCATGTTGATTGGTCGAAATACCTAAGTTGGGGTTGTATTGACTCATATGACTATAGCGAAAACTTCATAAGTCTTCTCCTCCGAAAGCATCTAACCAATTTTCAAATAATTTTGAAGACGTGTTCATTGAGTGATCATATCTTATTTATTCCTTCAAGCCTTGTTGATTGGTCAAAATATATGGCTAACAGGGGCTGGGGCTGTTTTACCTTTCATGTCCAGAGTTTTCGATTTAGAAAATTTAACGAATAAGGAAATAAATATCAGATTTTGAACTACTAACCGGTTCATAAATATTTCTTTGGTGACTGACCTTAAGTCAATTTAATCTGACAAAAGACAGACAACATATGGTTGATATATTCAGCTATTTGTAAAGTGTTTTATGCCGATTTCAGCAATTGTACAATTACTCAGGGTGTTTTGAGTGCAAGTTATTAGTGCTACTGGTCCATTTATCATTGACACCAGCGAGCAAGTCTGTCATAAAGCCAACCTCAAAATCCTAAGCCATTGCTACCATTTAAGGTATTTGGTATAACCCTGACGGTGATCGAACTCGCAACATCCCGCATCCGAGGCGGAAGCTCTTCAATTACACAACCGATACGGATATATATATATATATATAATGTAGTAGGACAGAATTATGTTATTTTATCTATAATATTTCGGCTCATGCAATATGTTCTGTCCAAATAATGACTGAATAATGTATTTACCATGCTCCGAATTATGAAATGCGTAAGCAATCAAAGTATACCAAATATATCCACGCACAGGCCAAACAGTCCCTTAAAAGTCGAGTGTTTGCATAAAAATGATTGTGTATACATTAACCATTGAATATGTTAACAATTATTTTAAATTCATTGTAAATATGTATAAGCTACACTGAAACAATTTGATTTGATAATTCTTCTAATACTGAACATAGAATACATGGAAAACGTCAACTTTTTCTTTAAATGTCATCTCCTCCTAAACGGCTGATTGGATTTTGATCAAATTTGGTAAGAATTATCATCGGTTTGTCATCTTTTAAATGTGTTAACAAACTAAATTCTATGCAGAACTCAGTTGCCATGGCAACCGAAAGGTATTATAAAACTCTAAAATTACTGTTAAAATATTATTATCTGAAACAGAAAGGCCTAAAGCTTATATATGTGGTTTGTAGCATTGTCTAGTGGACCTCTTCCAACATTGTTAAAATCATGCCATCCAGCGTCAAAATTGACCCGCCCCTGTGGTGACCTGTTTTTCATAGAGAGATATAGGAAACACTTTGAAAATCTTCTTATCTAAAACAGACCTATCAGTTTCCTTAAATCATATTAATTTGACAAAAGACAGAAAACATTGGTTGGGTTATTTCACCTTGTAGCAAGTGGAGCTATACTTGGTATTAGGCCTCTTGTATTATTAGTTTACCTGACGGCAAAATGGCATTACAAATCATATTGCATAACTCAGTTGAGCCAAAGACCTGTGTTATTAGGTCTTTGGGTGAGCGATCCATTGCAATCCTGTTGTTTTATTCTTATTTATATTTTTGATATGTATTTCTTTTCAATGATATAGTGCGTTCTACCAGTAGAAAGTAAAGAAAGTGCGACAATTGAGGGTTGAAACTTGTTGATTTACATGGAAATAAGGAAGGAATTTAATTGCTAGCCTTTGACCTGTTTTGGTAAATTTCACCGATATCTATTTCTAATTCATCACCGCCAATTTCCAAAATGGGTTCCAGTATGGCTCTCTCGCTGAAAGAATTAGCTTCTTTGCTAAGGTTCTCATCATATGCCTAATAATTAAATCATTTTATTATATGAAGTACAATATGAATGTATAAGCTCGATAAATGAATACGTTTGATTTGCATATAGTGCCTCAATATTCCCTGTTCTATAGGTATTTGTACTACATGTCAAACCGGCATTCAAATTTGATGGGTGGGGTAAAAATAACAACTGGTGTATCATTTTATGTCTAACGAATAACGCATCTGCTCAAACAGAAAAATTCGGCAACCTTTGCATTCGCACAGAGACTTCACAGTCCGCACATGTTACACAGAATTACAGTCAAATTGGTGAAACAGAACAAATTATGAGTCAAAATGTCGAATACAAATACTCTAATCAAACACATCGTTGGACTTCAAATACAGTATGATATCAAATGTAATGATTGATAAGGCAAAATAAAGAACACATTTTATCATATAGCTGGACATTCAAAATTCATAATTGGTATAACTACAACTATTAATTTTTAAAGCTGAAAGAAACAAGACAACAACATAAAACAAAATCATTAAGCCCTTTGTATATTCAGGAATGTAGATAAGACATCCCTGGTATATTCTTAATTTAATTTCATCATCAGAATTAAATATTACAAATATAACTTCCAAGAACAACAAAAAATACAAAATGATAATTTCGGTATTACAAGTAAATTAAAACGTTGAAATTTTATTCAAGTATAGTAAACCATGTTAGTTACAGTAAGTTTATATACTACATTAACAAAATTATATATAAAATACTATATAATCTCCTTTACGACATTTTAACTCCTGATTTGTTCTGTTTCATCAATTTACCATTTTGGTAATTCGAAATTTTGACAGTCACCGGTGACCCTCTTATACATACCTAGCTCTAAAAGTAAATGCTCCTTTTGAACTTCTGATGAAATAATATAATAATTTAAGGACAATATGTCTTAAGTTTAATGATGTCTGTTATTAAAACCCAAAATCACCAGGATCAGCTCCAAATATCCATTCAAACCAAACGATGTTTAACCCTTTCCCTCATAGGACAATTCTGCAGCAGACGACTTTGAACGTATTTTCTCAAAACATAGAAAATCTCCATAATTGCAGAGGCATCCGAAAGCTTTTATATGAGGGAAAGGATTAGGCTTATCTAGTTCAAGTAGTTGTCTATTTTGGTTGAAACCATAGAACTTTTGAATGTAAAAAAGGATGACAAGTGATGTTAGATTAAAGCAGGTTTTAACCCTTTCCCTCATATAGACGCTTTCTGATGCCTCTGCAGCAGACAGCTTTTTGAAAACATAGTGACAAAAGAAGAAATTGCTCAGAACAAGCATTTTCTCCTTCTGCCACAATGTTTTCCACTTTAAGTCATAGGTTTTCCATTAAATTATAGAGATTTCCCATTTTTAGCTCCACTGGCTGAAAGCCAGTCGAGCTTATGTCATGGCGAATTGTCCGTCGTGCGTGCGTTCGTGCGTGCGTAAACTTTTTCCTTTAAACGACTTCTTCTCACTAACCACTTGGCCAATTTGGTTGAAACTTCATAGGAAGCATCCTCTCAATGTCCTCTCTTAAATTCCTTCAATTTTTTTTGATCCATCCATAATTCTGGTTTCCATGGCAACCAAAAGAAAAAAATAGTGAAAACTTAAAAAATCTTCTTCTCTGAAAGTGTCAGGCCGATTTTCAAATAATTTTGTAGAAATGTTCCTTGGGTGACCCTTTATTAGATTCCTTCAAGAAATGTTGATTGGTCGAAAAACATGGTCGCCAGAGGGCGGGGCTATTTTGCCTTATATGACCATAGTGAAAACTTAAAAAATCTTCTTCTCCGAAAGTGTTCAGCCGATTTTCAAATAATTTTGTAGAAATGTTCATTGGGTGACCCTCTATCAGATTCCTTCAAGCCATGTTGATTGGTCAAAAAATATTGCCGCCAGAGGGCGGGGCTATTTTGCTCTATATGACCATAGTGAAAATTTAAAAAATCTTCTTCTCCGAAAGTGTTGAGCAGATTTTCAAATCATTTTGTAGAAATGTTCTTTGGGTGACCCTCTATCAGATTCCTTCAAGCCATGTTGATTGGTTCAAAAATATGGCCGCCATGGGGTGGGGCTATTTTGCCTTATATGGCTATTGTGAAAACTTAAAAAATCTTCTCCTCCGAAAGTGTCAGGCCGATTTTCAAATAATTTTGCAGAAACATTCCTTGGGTGACACTCTACAAGATTCCTTTAAGCCATGGTGGTTGGTAAAAAATATGGCCACTAGGGGGCAGGGCTGTTTGGAGATTTGATTTTTGCCTTATGGCCGTGGAGCGATACTGGCCCTCTTGGGCCTCTTGTTTGACAAAATATGTTCAAAGTCGTCTGCTGCAGAATTGTCGTATGAGGGAAAGGGTTAATAATGTAGTAGTGACTCCTCGGCACTTGGGTTTCATAGGATAACTTCTGTAGTGCAAACTATAATGATCGGAACAACAGTGTCGCTTGTACTTAGTCAGTTCAAGTCAGTCCGGAGGAGCAGTATTCCAACTGAACTAATATTCCTCCGGCACACTCTCCCATATAATTTGCTTAAAATACCAGATCCTGATCTAGTTAACCCTTTCCCACATAAAAAGGATTTCTGACGCCTCTGCAGCAGATGACTTTTGAAATCAATGTGACAAAAGTAGAAATTGCTCAAAACAAGCGATTTCTCCTTTTGCAACAATGTTTTCAACTTTATTAAATGAATATGCTTTCATTTATAATTATATAGATGTTTTTTGTTATGCCCAGATGTTTTCAAAGTCATTTGCTGCAGATTTGTTGTATGTGGGAAAGGGTAAATACTAGTCAAAGAAACACAGTAACATAAGTGGTTCAATTGAAGTAATGTTTAAAGCAGTAAAGAACCCTTCAAGCAATAACAAAGACTAGCTATAAGTTAATGAGAATTAAATATGAGAGTCAATTGTAGTAAGATAGTACATGTCAAACTTGTCAAACTTTACATCAGTTAATAACTGTGAGCTCTTATCTTTTTTAACCCTTTCCCACATACAACAAATCTGTACCAGATGACTGAAAACATCTTTTCAAAATGTGAAAAATCTTCATTAACAACACTTTTTTTATTAAATAGAGTTGAAAACATTATAGCAAATGGTGAAATTGCTCATCATGAGCAATTTTACCATTGCCACAGTGTTTTCAAAAGTTGTCTGCTGCAGAGGCATCTGACAGCATCTATGTGAGGGAAATGGTTAACAAATTCAGCAGGATATATTGATTTTAATCTCATATGACTCCAGTTTTTTGTTAATTTCCGGGTTATTAGCACTACTGCCTGAAAGCCAGTTTAGCTTATGTCATGGCGAATTATCCGTCGTGCATGCTTGCTTGCGTTAATTTTTTGCTTCAAACGACTTCTCCTCCCTAACCACTTGGCCAATTAGGATGCAACTTCATAGGAAGCATCCTCTCAATGTTCTCTCCTGAATTCCTTCAATTTTTTTGCATCCATGCAGATTTCCAAATATTTATGTAGGAATGTTCCTTGGGTGACCCTCTATCAGATTCCTTCAAGCCAGTTCCTTCAGTTGATTGGACGAAAAACATGGCCACCAGGGGTGGGGCTATTTTGCCTTATATGGCTTTTCTCCTCCGAAAGTTTCAGGCCGATTTTCAAATAATTTTGTAGAAATGTTCCTAGGGTGACCATCTATCAGACTCCTTCGAGCCATGTTGATTGGTCAAAAAACATTGAAATTTGAATAGTGTTGAAGCCAATGTGACAAAAGTTGTGTCCTGCAAATGCATTAAAATGCTTTTGCATGTGGGAATTGGTTTGAATAAAGTCTAAATAGAAGTTTTGATGACTCCTTTAGTTATCAATATTTTCTATTTATAAAACACATGCTTACAATGCACTGTTTTTGTTTAATTGTGCAATGGAAGAATTAGCTTATTTTACCATTAATCCTTTCCCACATGCCGATACAACAAATCTGCTGTTAATAATTTTCAGAACTTCTTGGCAAAGCTATGGAAAATCTCTGCACATTGTATATGAAAGAATAATTATTGAAATGTGAATAGTGTTGAAGCCAATGTGACAAAAGTTGTGTCCTGCAAATGCATTAAAATGCTTTTGCATGTGGGAATTGGTTTGAATAAAGTCTAAATAGAAGTTTTGATGACTCCTTTAGTTATCAATAGTTTCTCTTTATAAAACACATGCTTACAAAGTAAAACTCTTTTAATTACAGCGTTCTATCAGAAGATGCAACCCAAACACAGGCATTTGAACAGATTGCTGCTAGCTTCCATCACTACTTTCAGAAGCAGGATAATTTCAAAGTTGGCAGTGCATTGGTATGCTACAATAGGAAACATTTATATACTAATCTTTAGTTGCATACCATATGAATGCCAACATTTTTGATTCAATCTTACATTATATGCTAGGGGCAAATAAATATTAGCAGAACCATAGTTGAGAACATAATATAGGCCGAAAGTCGAGGTCAAAAATCACTTTTGTTTCTGCAGCAGTATTCATCCCTTGTCTCAACATGATAATTGAATAGAATTTCTTAAGTTGTGTAAAATGTTGAAAAGTTAACTCTTTACCAATATTGCAATAACAAGAAATCTGCAGCAGACGACTTTGAAAACATCTGAGCAAAAATATGAAAAACCTCATAGTAAATTAATAATAAATTGGTTGAGGCCCTATAGTTAAGCCGGTAACAGTTTGGGCTATCAATCCAGGGATCTTTAGTTTGAACCCTGGCTTAACCATTTTTCCTTTCAGATTCATTTTTGACAAAAGTTATTATGACTAGTGTCATTATTTTTCTACCAATAGGCTGAAAATAATCTTGATTGGGAGGAAGTCTGTTACCTTGGAAGAATTGTGTTGATAAAAAGTGTGAGAAAGCCAGGAAGTACATGGTTATGAATATATAAAAATAAAACGGTTGGAAAGGTGTAAAACTCAGATCAATGAACCTAGTCGATTCTATTACAGGTATTACTGCTCCAGAATAGAGATCTGTTGCCACATCCCACACAGAAGTTGGCTGCCATTTTCCTGTTGTACGAAATGTACAGGGTCGACCTGCCTGTTGCTGCCAACCCATTTGCTTCTGTTTTCATACATTTGTTGGTAAATGTTTTTTATCTTACTATGTCAACAGTTTGACGACAAATTAGGCTATGTCACCAAAACTCCAGCCTTTAGGAATTGCTTCTGTCAGAGGCCTAGATTAGGAGGAGTTAACCCTTTCCCTCATATAAACACTTTCTGACGCCTCTGCAGCAGACGGCTTTTTGAAAACATAGTGACAAAAGAAGAAATTGCACAAAACGTGCAATTTCTCCTTTTGCCACAATGTTTTCCACTTTTTGTCATATGTTATCCATTCAATTATGGAGATTTTCTATGTTTTGACAAAATACGTTCAAAGTCGTCTGCTGCAGAATTGTCGTATGAGGGAAAGGGTTAACAGGTCTTTGCACTACAGCATCTCTCTTATAACTCATTTTTAACTCGTCTGTTTTTTCGAAGAATTAAAAGTCACAAAACTTTAACCTTACCTTATAACTCAAAAACAGTTACACATATTTAAATGTCTCTTGGTACACATATTCCTAGAAACAATACGCATGTCTATACCAAGTCACATAACTCTGGCTGTAATAATTATTTTGTTATGCCCCTTTTTGGACTTAGAAATTCATACAACAATTTTAACTTTGCCCATAATTCAAAAACCTTTCAACATTTTCAAATGAATGTCTATACTAAGACACATACACCTGTCTGTAATACTTATTCAGAAATGCCGCTTTTTCGGCTAAGAAAGACTAGCTTTGGCGTTCGCTCCATTGTGTTTGGAGATCAAATAAGGATTTAAAAACATGAAACTCTTCCTCTGTGTAGTCTGATCAGAATCTGGCTGAGCCCCGGTAGCGACGCGGGCTGTCAATCCAGGGGTTGTGAGTTTGAAAC
The DNA here is from genome assembly GCA_031761405.1 of Serripes groenlandicus. NCBI lineage: Eukaryota > Metazoa > Mollusca > Bivalvia > Cardiida > Cardiidae > Serripes > Serripes groenlandicus. The sequence goes on from JASEVX010000022.1 coordinate 2,976,780, forward strand.
CCAGCTTGGCCAACATTCTTTCTGTCATTTGACAAAAGTCACTTTGACATGCGTCATTCGTCTTTCACCTATGGGCTGTTTAGAAGTATATGTGGAAAAGCAGCCAGTTGCTTTAAAAGTATGTTGTGTGGAGTTCTGGTGTGAGAAAACAAGGAAACAAATGAGTAGGTGAACTGGTCGCCTTGATATGACTGAACAATTGTTGAAAACAGCGTTAAACCCTTATCAATCAATCAATCAACTGATCAGAATCTTCTGTTTCATAAAAGCCTCTTACGTTAGAAGCATTTGTACACAACTGGGCCACAACATTTTTAGCATAAATACAACCTTTTTATAATCATCATTTATTAAAAAGCCTCTAAAGATTGGTTTTTAGTCTAAACTGATTTATTTTACATTGGTTGGGAAAACAAGCCTTTAGTTTTTATAAATCACTTGATGTCTGTCAAAGATCAGTTTTAGCTTTGAACATCTCATATATTAGCCTGTCTAAAGTGAAAGGTACCAGTTGGCTTTTATGAACAGTGTTAATCCAGATCTACATTGTTCAAATATTACTTACACAAGCTTGTTGGAAGTGTCTGTCAATTTGTGTAGATCTGAGCCTACACCTTTCGGAAATGCCAACTTGAACCTTTTCCCATTGAAGTATTTATATAAAATATTTGATGTTAGGTCAAACAGACTTTATAGACCTTAGTAACATATTACAAACTACCTGTTCCTTTCCAACATACAACTACATGTATTCTGCAGCAGGCGACCTTGATAACATCTTGGCAAAAATATTGAAAACCTTTATAAGTGAAGTTATAATTATTGAATAAAACTGAAAACATTGTGATAAAAGTGGTCTGATGCAAATTATCAAAATATGTCTGCTTTTTGTAAACATGTATTGTTGGTGCAAGTATCATCTAACTTAAAAAAGGAATCTAAGTACAAGACCGGATTCACTTATCATTCTTCCTCAATTGTATTACCCTTTTCTCTCTTCCCAGTTATCCCTTTCCCACATACGGCAATTCTGCAGCAGACGACTTTGAACGTATTTTGTCAAAACATAGAAAATCTCCATAATTGAATGGATAACCTATGACGAAAAGTGGAAAACATTGTGGCAAAAGGAGATATTGCATGTTTTGTGCAATTTCTTCTTTTGTCACTATGTTTACAAAAAGCCGTCCGCTGCAGAGGCGTCCGAATGCGTCTATATGATGGAAAGGGCTATACTATAAAGTGCATTTTGATGGCTTCATGCAAAACAGTTGTAACTGCATAGATTATACCGTTTCGCATGACGCTTTCAATTTATTACCTGAAAGATATTGAAAAATATTAAGTAAATCCCACTGTTGATTGACTGAATCCTTTAGTTCTGCCGATCAGGACTTTTGCTTCATTTTGGAATTTAGATTGTAGACAAATCTTGACAATATTGTCGGCCACATTTTAATTACTCAAATTATTTAATTTTTGGACAAATGAAAGTGTTACTTATAGACACTTTAAGATAATAATATGTTGTAAGAAATTAGAAGTTAATCATGATGGACATTTCATTCATTTCCAGCAGTGTTTGCTAAAGTCATCTGATACTGAATCATCACAAATGTTGGTAGTAATAATGAAATTGTTAAAGTGTATCTTTTTCCTTTAAGAACCCCCCAACAGAGAATCAAGAGGCGGGGCAGTATGACCTTCACTGGGCTATTCCAGCAATATCACCAGCAGAGAAATGCTTCCTATCACAGCTTATCTCTAGTCCAACAAAGGAGGTATAGACAAACTTGTTATCGATATTGTTTTTACAATTGTTTTGTGGTTTTGATGGAGTCTGATTTCATATACAGTAATTTACACTTCATTGACTTGCCCTCTTGATAAATAACACATCTTTTTTCAATTAAGCCTTGTTTTAAAAGTTCTTCCATTTAATTTTGCAGAGTTTTCAATGAAATGTTAACTGTTACTAAATAATTATATAATCATGCAGTTTGGTGTTCAGTCCATTTGCTCATGAGAATTAAGTGAAAGTCACTGTTCAAGACTTTAGTTATACAATAGCTTACAACAAATTATTGATTTTTAGCTCGTCTGTTTTTCGAAGAAAAAAAGTCAGGGTATTATGATACCCTTGGCGTTGTCGTCTGCGTTGTTACAAAACTTTAACCTTACCTCATACGTAAAAAACCTTTAAACATTTTTAAATTAAACTTGGTACACATGTTCCTAGGAACAATATGCATGTCTACACAAAGTCACATAATTCTGGCTTTAATAATGATTCAATAATGCCCCTTTTCGACTTTGGAAAAGCAGACGAGCGTTGGCGTTCGCTTGCGGCGCTCTTGTTATCTTACCTGATCACTAACTGTCATAGCCTGTTCACATTTTCCTACAATTATTATCTTCTCCTAAGCTGATGGACCTATTGCAAAATAATTGCACAGGAATGTACTTTAGGTGACTCATTCGTAATTGTTCAAAGAATTGAAATCAATCCGTAACTTTGATTCCTGCAGCCCCAGAAGTTATACTAATGCCAAAATTAAATTTCTTCTGTTTAATTGTTAAAATTGTGTGATTTGAAAATATGTCAGAAAAATATTTGTACACCTAGAAATTCAGAGCTGAGAAATTTCTACTTTTCTATGGTTTCAATACGTTGGCAGTTGTAGAGGTGCCCGATGTTGTTTTTATGAGTAACAGGGTGAAACTATGTTTTTATGAATAACAGGGTTAAACTATATATTTATTGATACATGTAATAGGGTTAAATTATGTATTTATGCAAATGACAACCTTTAAAAACACTGGGAGAAAGAAAAAATTGCTCATGTTTCCACCAATCTCAATATTGAATCAAATCCTCTTCTTTGTCATTCTGTATTTCACTTGGGATATACACAGATGACACATGTTTTACAATCAATTGTTCTATTTACAGATCAGGAATCCGCTGTGTTCGAGTGGTTAGCGTCGGGGATTTCGAAACCGGGTTTCCCGGGTTCGATCCCCAGTCGCGGCACTACGGTCATGGTGGAGTGCCCTTGGGCAAGGCACATTTTCTAGCCTAGTACTGTTTTGTTTACCCAGGTATCATGAATAATTAAATTTAATTGCGCGCTAAATGACCTTAGCTGTCGATGCGCCATAAAACAATATACATTCATTCATTCTATTTACAGATGTTCAAGAAAAACCCAACACAGATTATTCAAATGGACATAGGAAATATGCAGGTAGTTAACAAACATGTTTTAGATAAAGAGAAAATTCTCACACTACAGCAGTTAATTAGATAAAGGATGTTCATAGCATGGATTATCCACTGTCATATCAATCAGAATGTTCTGCTTTCAACTTTCTCTTCGTTTAGCTCAACTGTTTTACTAAGAAAAAAGGTCTGATTATTGTAATACCCTTGGCGTCTTCATCGTCTGTGTCGTCACAAAACATTAACATTACCTCACAATGTTTTCCACTTTATTCAATAATTGTTCTTTCATTTATAGAGAGTTTCCTTGTTTTTGCAGTAGAAGTGTACATGTCGCCTGTATTGGTTAGATACACTTAGGGATCACTTATCTGTATCAGTTCATCCCACTTTAACCCTTTCCCACATACATCAAATCTGTATTAGATGACTTTGCAATCATGTCAGCTAATATAACTAATATATTTATTATTGAAAAGAGTTGGAAACATTGTGGGAAAAGAAGAAATTGCTTGTTTTGAGCAATTTCTCATTTTGTCACTGATTTCATGTATCAGAAAGCGTCTGTTTATGGAAAAGGGTTAATTTGCTAGCTCTTTGCAAGTTTCTGCTGACAAGTGATTAATTTTTTCTTATTTCTATCTATAGAATTTCGATGTGAGTGGATTGATGTTGGCGCTGTCAGAGAGACATTCAGAAATGCCCGCATCCAGTAAATGTGCCGTGCCAATAGTTGTTCCCGATCCAGACAATAAACCTATCACGTAAGTATTCGGTCATTTATTCTCCCGAAATTGTAGGGTTTGTGATTCCAGGTCAAACCATGTGATACAGATGACTGTTCCATTCACAGGAGCTGCTTTTAAATTCATTGTGGTGAAAAAGATATCATTATAACATGCTGTTTCTCCTATTCCTACAATGATTTAAACTAGGGATGGGAACGAGTACCGATGTTAGTACTCGGGTACTCGTTAACTCTTCCGATCGAGTACTCGGGTACTCGCAAGAAATCACATTGTGTAAATTCGTTCATCAAACGTCTTGACTCTCAGAATAGTATTGTCCTCGTGCTCTTAATTTGAATTGATTTTATGAGAACAAACATGCGTTTGTTTTCGCCTCTACGTTTTATATTTGATATTTGAAAAAAAATAGTTGTTTTATTTTTTAAAACAAAATAATTCAACAAATACATCCAGAATTTGCAATGGCGTAAACATCCAAACGTTTGGGTGCAGACTGTATGTCTCTTTAAAGTCACGGGGAAAAACGCAAGTCAAATGATGTATGGAAAACAATACCATGAATGATAAACAATACATTTAATAAAAGAATATCTTTATCATCTATGAATATAAGGAACATAAATCAACAATCAGAATGGGGGTTTTTCTTTTGGTTTTTGAAATAACCGGTGTCCGTAATATGTGCACTACATGCATTTAACTGACTTGTCGTCTGCTGTGCGCTTGAAATGTTTCCAGACGGCAGATTTAGCAGGAGGCATGTTTGTAATTTTGTTGTTTTCCTTTCGTTCGAATAGATAAGAATGATAGAATATGGTTCTAATGATTTGACGATCAATTACTCAAACAATTGCAATAGTTCTTATCGAATCATATTGATGTGTATTTCTTACAACTATCCAATTAAAACGTGTCGACAATTGAAAGCACTATTACGACGAAGGTGTGAAATATCCGGCGGCCCTCCCTGTTTGACATGTTGTTTGACATATGGTTGCTAATTGACTGGAGATTATATTGATATCGCTGACTACCTGCTTGTCACGTTGTTCGTAATGGACTCGTGATTGCAATCAAATCGTCAATTAAAATGGATTAAGTACCATCTTTAGACGAAAAGGTGTTAGCTGTTTGTTTAATATACCTTCACCGCTGATTTACCGACTTCTTTAGTAACGCAATAAGAAAAACAGTTTCAATACGTTTTAAGTTTTTATTTTCTTTGAAATACTTTTATCAGATACTCGAATACCTATTTTGATAACCGGTACTCGGACGTCCGACCGAGTACTCGGGTACTCGCGTACTCGGTCCCATCCCTAATTTAAACTAATACATTTTCCACAATTGGTGATTCATCAATAAATATCATTTCAGGTAAACAGTTCAAATTATCTTTTATTAACCATTTGACTGCTGGAACTGATTTTGTTAAGATTTTGCCACAAGCATAAATATATAGAAGCAGGCCATCTGGTGCATCCATACCGTCTGACCAGGCTGTATACTGTTAGCTGCTCAACTCAATATTTTTATCTTGATAGTTCTAATATTGGCTTTGGACTATACCAAATGTATACCTTGACAAGCCCCTTTTAAACAGACATGTTTATGATAAATTGATCCATCCTTGTTAGGGGAAACTAGCCTGTATTCCTGGAAATAAGATTAGCAACTGAAAGAATCTGATAAAACTGATATTCTATTGACAGCTGGCTGAAACACAACAAACTTCATTCTATTAACCCTTTCCCACATACAACATGTCTGTGGCAGAAGACTTTTAGAACACCTAGACAAAAGTATGGAATATCTCTACAAAAGAAAGTATTATTACTGAAAGAAGTTGAAAACAGTGGCAAAAGGAGAAATTGCTAGTTTTGAGCAATTTCTTCTTTTGCCACAATATTTCCAAAAGTTGACTGTTGCAGAGGTGTCAGAAAGCGTCTGTATATGGTAAAGGGTTAAAGAGAAATTGCTAGTTTCTCCATTTTCACAATGTTTCAAATGGCTTCTGTATTGGAGAGAAGATTTAAAGTTTTTACCTTGTAGATTTGAGCAGTTTGGTAAGCCAGGAGTGATCAACCCCGATGTACAGAGACAGTGTATAGAGGCTCTCCTAACCTCCAACAAACCTCCGGTAGAAAACTGTATGAGACCCGAGTTTATCTGCCTTGCACCTCCCCTACATATCAGTGAAGATGAGGTAATTGGTTAATTCCTTTCCAACATACAGCATCTTTTTATATGATACCACATAGAGAGGCTATTTATAGTAACAAGATCTTGCGTGGGGTTTCCCATATTCTCTAAAACGAAAACGTAGTAGTCATTATTATGATAGTATTTGACCCATATAGAGAGACTATTTGTAGTAACATGGTTTTGCATCGTTTTTATACGCCCGTTTTGAAGAAAAAAACGGATCGTGTTATAGTTTTACCTGCGGCGTACTGGCGGGCGGGTGTCCAGTATGTTGTCAGCTAAATAACATTAGAAGCCTTTGTCCAATCATCACCAAATTTGGTCAGAATATGTATTGGCATAATATCTTGGACAAGTTCGATAACTAGCCATATTTAGTCAATCAAGAGTTATTGCCTTTTAATTATATAATTTAGCTAAAATTGATCTTGTCAGCTAAATAACTTTAGAAGCCTTTGTCCAATCATCACCAAATGTTATCAGAAGTTGAGAATGTGTATTGGCATAATATCTTGGACAAGTTCGATAACTAGCCATATTGCTTTAGTCAATTAAGAGTTATTGCCCTTTAATAATAGAAACTACCTAAAATTTGTCTTGCCAGCTAAATAACTTTAGAAGCCTTTGTCCAATCATCCCCATATTTGGTCCGAATGTGTATTGGCATAATATCTTGGACAAGTTCGATAACTAGCCATATCACTCTAGTCAATCCAGAGTTATTGCCCTTTAATTATAGAAGTTACCTAAAATTGGTCTTGTCAGCCCTATAACTTAAGAAGCCTTTGTCCAATCATCACAAAATTTTGTCAAAATGTGAATTGGCTTAATATCTTGGACAAGTTCGATAACTAGCCATATCGCTATTGTCACTCTAGAGTTATTGCCCTCTAATTATAGAAATTATCTTAAATTCATCTTGTCTGCTCAATAACTTGAGAAACCCTTGGTCCAATCACCACTAAATTTAGTCAAATCTTTTTTTTCCATAATATCTCAGACAAGTTCTATAACCAGCCATATTGCTGTGGTTGATCGAGAGTTATTGCCCTTTAATTATAGAAATTACCTCAAATAGGTATTGTCCGATCAATAACTTTTGAAGCTTTTATCCAATCATCACCAACTTTAGTCAGAATGTGTATGGGTATAATATCTCGGACAAGTCCTATAATCAGCTATATCACTTGAGTCATTGTATTTGATCATCCCCAATTAAGACAACATGTTGATGGGCAGAATATCTTGGTCAGGTTCGATAACTTAACACGTTATCTTAGTCACTCCACACTTATAATGGCCAAAACTATATCAACAGTGTCCGCTCTCTAAATTTGCTTGACTTACAAAAAATAGGATGGGCGTATTTTGTGACATTTTGCGCTCTTGTTTTATTTATTTTCTCAAAAGGAAAAACTCAGAAGTCATTATTATTATTGTATATGAACCATAAAGAGAGACTTGTTGTAGTAGCTTAACATGGTCTTTTTAAAAATATTGTCAAGTGAAATTCAGACTACTGTGTTTCTTTATATTGTGAAATCATGTCCTGAGAAACTATTAATTTGATTTTTAGAAATCATTTAACAAAAACGTTCTGAGGCTGATGACCCTCTGCCAGTTTCCTTCAAGCCAATTTTGGTTTGTGAATTAACATGTTCATTAAGGGCGGGTCCATTTTGCATAATATACTGAAAGTAAATCTGAGAAGTTGTTTTGTGTATGTATAATAATTACAGAGGTCCATAGGAAATACTGGGTATGTCCAACTTTAATTCTTTCCCACATATAGACGCTTTCTGACGCCTCTGCAGCAGACAAATATTAAAACATTCTGCCACAATGTTTTCATCTCTTTGCATTCATTGCATCTACACTGACAGAGATTTTCCATGTTTTTGCCTAGATGCTACCAAAGTCGTCTGCTGCAGATTTGTCATATGGTGGAAAAGGGTTAAATAAATCCATTTTTGGCCGGATTACTCTAGCAGTTCTGGTCTATAGATTGGCGATGTCCGTCTGTCCGTCTGTCTGTCTGTCAGTCCGTCAACATTTTGGTTAAAGTTTCAGGTTGAGGCAAAATCTCAGCACTGGAAAGGGTTACAAACTTGAAACTTTGCCTGAAGGTAACCAGTAACAAGTTCTATTGATTTCTATGGTTACTTTGACCTTGACCTTGGTTTGTTTATTTTCAAGGTCAAATTGCCGACAATACGGCCTTACCGTCTTCAGTGGTTTCTTGTCATTATAGTTGTTATTATTCATGATAACCAAATATTTTAAGGTTAATGGGACTGTGCGAACCAGGGTCATCATCACCCCCTTGTGGATGTAATTCTTTACTATTTCACTTCCATATTGTGTCATGTTTCTTGTAACAGTTTTGTAGGCTAAATCTCACAGATTTAGTTTCTATAGACTATATTAACCTTTTACCACATATAGACGGTTTCTGACGCCATTGCAGCAGATGACTTTTGAAAACAATGTAACAAAAGAAGAAATTGCTCAAAACGAGCAATTTCTCCTTTTGCCACAATTTTTTCAACTTTTTCAATAATTATACCTTCATTTATGGGGATTTTCCATGATTTTGCCTAGATGTTTTCAAAGTCGTCTGCTGCAGATTTGTTGTATGTGGGAAAGGCTTAAAATTGTCACATGATGAATACATAACAATATGTGATTGGTTTGTTTCATTTATCAAGAGAATGTTATGTGTCCTGTCATGTTTCTTGTTACAGTTATGCTGGCTGAATCCCACAGATTTAGAGTATAACATAGCCTGGGATCGGGCCATGTGTGCCAGCAGTTCTGTCGGGACTGAGGTCAAGAGATTGATGGGAAAAGCTTTTAAAGAACCATTAACACCCCAGCAACAACAACAACTTTTATCAGAACTAGAAAAAGACCCAAAACTTGTCTACCACATAGGGTTAAGTCCAGCAAAGGTAATTCGATAAATATTCCTTGGTCAAAACTTTTAACCCTTTCCTCATGCAGAGACATTTTGACACATTTTCAGCATCTTCTTTTCATTTTACAACAATGTTTTCATCTCTATTCAATGATTAAACTCACATTTAAAGAGCTTTTGCTGCAGATCTGTTGAATGTGAGATAGGGTTAAACAAGTTTGGCTTATCTGTATACAATACAGTCATGTTGATCAGTTTTGGTAAACTCAACATGACTTCAAACTAAGACTTTTAAACAAGAATTGTAGGCCTTTCAAGATTATTATACCCCCAAAAAACAAATTTTGGGGGGGTATATAGGAGTCACTGTGTCGGTCGGTCGGTATGTCGGTCGGTCGGTCGGAAGCCATATTTTGTCCGGACCATATCTTAACAATGCAACATAGGATTTAAACGAAACTTCATAGGATGATACAACACATTGAGAGGAAGTGCGGTGTACAGGAACCATAACTCTATTTTATCTAAATACAAAGTTATTGCCCTTTGTTACTTTTTCTTATTCGTAGAGTCTTGTCCGGAGCATAACTTTAAAACTAATTGTTGGAATTTAATAAAACTTCATAGGATGATACAACACATTGAGAGGAAGTGCAGTGTATAGGAACCATAACTCTATTTAATCTAAATAAAGAGTTATTGCCCTTTGTTACTTTTCCTTGTCCGGAGAATTACTTAATAACTAACAGATGGAATCTAATAAAACTGCATACAATGGTAGAGCATAATCAGAGGAAGTGCAGTGTACAAGAACCATAACTCTAATTTACATAATTACAGAGTTATTGCCCTTTGTTACTTTTTCTTATTCGTAGAGTCTTGTCCTGAGCATAACTTTAAAACTGATTCTTGGAATTTATTAAAACTTCATAGGATGATACCACACATTGAGAGGAAGTGCAGTGTACAGGAACCATAACTCTATTTAATCTAAATACCGAGTTATTGCCCTTTGTTACTTTTTCTTGTCCGGAGAATTACTTAATAACTAACAGATGGAATCTAATAAAACTGCATACAATGGTAGAGCATAATCAGAGGAAGTGCAGTGTACAAGAACCATAACTCTAATTTACATAATTACAGAGTTATTGCCCTTTGTTACTTTTTCTTATTCGTAGAGTCTTGTCCAGAGCATAACTTTAAAACAAATTGTTGGAATTTAATTAAACTTCATAGGATGATACAACACATTGAGAGGAAGTGCGGTGTACAGGAACCATAACTCTATTTTATCTAAATACAGAGTTATTGCCCTTTGTTACTTTTTCTTGTCCGTAGAATTACTTAATAACTAATAGATGGAATCTAATAAAACTACATATAATGGTAGAGCATAATCAGAGGAAGTGCAGTGTACAAGAAACATAACTCTACTTTACATAATGACAGAGTTATTGCCGTTTGTTACTTTTTCATATTCGTAGAGTCTTGTCCGGAGCATAACTTTAAAACTAATTGTTGGAATTTAATAAAACTTCATAGGATGATACAACACATTGAGAGAAAGTGCAGTGTACAGAAACCATAACTCTATTTAATCTAAATACAGAGTTATTGCCCTTTGTTACTTTTTCTTGTTTACAGAGTTATGGCCCTTTTGTTGGTCGGTCGTAAACCATATTTTGAGTCAAGGTGCTGTTTTGGGGGTATTTATCATCTTCAGTGATATTTCTAGTTTACACTGTTTAATTGATATGCTATTTTTAGGACATAAGACAAAAAGAATATAGCATCTGGGAGTTAAATTGTGTAACTGAATGGAGGATATTGTTAGATACAGTATAAATTGTTTATTTTTAGCAACTTTTGCTTTTCTTACAATGTTTTTTCAGAAACATCTGATACAGAGGAGTCTTATTTTGTCTGTATCGGGTAAATGATGTGGTGTTGTTTAACCCTTTCCTACTAATTTTGATTTCATCTGCAGCAGACAACTTTTGAAAACATTGTACGAAAAGGAGGAGTTGCTCACAGTTAGCCATTTCTCTTTTTGCCATAATGTTTCCAAATCAAGTCAACAATTTTAACTAGATTTATAGAGATTGATCCTGTTTTTGCCTTAACATTTTTAAAGCCACCTGCTACATATTGCAAAAATTATTCTATCAAATACATCATCATAAAAGTGTTTCTTATTTTCTTCAATAACATAAAGAATATTCTATGATGAGGTGACATATACTTAATGTTTTCCCACATACAACAAATCTGCAGCAGACGACTTTGAAAACATCTCAACAATAATATGGAAAAAAATTCCTAAATGAAAACATACTTATTGAATAGAGTTGAAAACATTGTGGCAAAAGGAGAAATTGCTCTTTGGCCACAATGTTTTCAAAAGTTGTTTGCTGCAGAACGTCAAAATGGGTCTGCAGGTGGGAAAGATTAACTTTGTATTTACTTTCTCTAGTTACCGGATGTTGTAGAAAATAACCCTATTGTTGCCATAGAAGTCCTTCTGAAGTTAATGCAGTCTAACCAGATTACAGAGTAAGTTAAGTGTGTTGTCTTCAGTTTTTAGCTCTACTGGCCAAAGGCCAGAAGGGCTTATGTCGTGGCGATTTGTCCGTCGTCCGTGTGTGCGTGCGTCCGTTAACAATTTCTTGTTAACACGATACAGTCTTTACTTTTGATTGTATATCAACCAAACTTATACAGTAGTTAGATATCCATGAGAGCTCGGTTCCTTGCGAAAACCAGCCAGATCTGTCCATGCTTGACTGGATTATGGCCCTTGAAATGGTCAAAATTGCTATAATAAGGCTTGTTAACATGATACAGTCCTTATTTTTGATTGTATCTCAATCAAACGTATACAGTAGTTAGATATCCATGAGAGTTTGGTTCATTTCTAAAAAACGGCCAGATCTACCCATGCATGGCTGGATTATGGCCCTTGAAATTGTCAAAATTGCTATAATACAGCTTGTGAACACAATAGAGCTTCCATTTACTATCTGATCTTCACCAAACTTAGATGGTATTTGAATATTGATGACATATTGGTTCCTTTTGAAGCAAGCCAGATCAATGCCAGTAGAGCATAGGCCCTCATGGGTCTCTTGTTGCAAAATGTGATGGCGATAATATCTCATATACAACTAATCTGTAAAAGACGACTTTGAAGACATCTAGATAAAAATATTGAAAATCTCTGAAATATGATTATCTTATACAGTTGAAAGTTTTCAGAAGTCGCCTGCTACAGATACTTCAAAATGTGTCTGCAAGTGGGAAAGGGTTGAAGTATATTTTGATATAGAGTTGAAAATATTGTGGGAAAATAAATAAACATTTGCCTTACTTTGACCAATATCAATAATATAAGTATATCAATACAATAACCCTTTCCCTCATACAACAATTCTGCAGCAGACGACTGAACATATTTTGTCAAAAAATAGAAAATCTCTATAATTGAATGGATAACCTATGACTAAAAGTGGAAAATCTCTATAATTGAATGGATAACCTATGACTAAAAGTGGAAAACATTGTCGCAAAAGGAGAAATTGCACGTTTTGTGCAATTTCTTCTTTTGTCACTATGTTTTCAAAAAACCGTTTGCTGCAGAGGCGTCAAAAAGCGTCTATATGAGGGAAAGGGTTGAAAATGTACTGTCAGTCATCTTGATTTTCAAAAATATAAAAGTGGACGCATTTTTGAAGGTTTGAATATATCTTAAGAATAATTAATTCTGCACTGCCATGTAAAACTGTTTGTACTTCATACACAGGCTTTCAATATCTTTCTATCTGACAACCAGCTTTTATTAAAAGAGGTTGGTATATCATAATGTCTGACTGTTTGTTAATTCACTTACTTATTTGACCAATATTATTATTATAATTTACTACATCTGATAATTTGTTTTGATAATCTCCAGATATTTTAAGTAAAAGAGAAAAGAATATTTTCTATACTTTTTAATTCTGCAATCATATAATGTTGATGACCACTTTTAGACAAAAATTTATGATAACAGTCATTGAAATTAACTTCCTATATTCTCTGGCCCGAAAGTCCTAAATATGTGGTAAGGCTATATATTATATGTTAAATTACACTGGCCAAAGTAAATTTTTCTCTCGTCCGAACCAAAAATTACTAACGGGACCATAGGACCACTGCTAATTTCGCAGACTAATAACCTTTTTGGTTTGGATAATTTCAGGTATTTTTCAGTTTTAGTCAACATGGAGATGTCACTACATTCTATGGAGGTTGTAAACAGACTCACCACTGTAAGTCTTAGCTCTTAATGACTATGTACAGTGAGTCACGATCACTCGAACATGGGAACATTTTAATATATTCTTTGACTCAAACCATTTCCTGGAACAGATCCGTCTTTTGAAAACAGCAAAGCAGCAGTTTTCTTGATGTGCCGAGCCCCGGTAGCTCAGTCGGTAGCGACGCTGGCTGTCAATCCAGGGGTTGTGAGTTCGAATCTGGCCTGGCCAACTTTCTTTCCGACGATTGACAAAAGTCAATGTGACATGCGTCATTCGTCTTCCACCAATGGGCTAAGTCTATGTGGAAAAGCAGCCAGTTGCTTTGGAAGATTTTTGTGTGGAGTACTGGTGTGAGAAAACAAGGAAATGCATGAGTAGGTGAACTGGCCACCGTTATATAACTGAGAAATTGTTAAAAACGCTGTTAAACCCCAATCAATCAATTTCTTGATGTGATTTTATCACTGGCTCGCTTATCACAATTAACACTTTACTATAAATTAATTACTGAGCTGAAAACACATGAATGAATTTACCATAAAACCAGAGATCACTCAAATACATTGATAACTCAAAAAGTAACTTATGGGTCCCTTTCGAGTTTGAGTTAACCCTTTCCCTCATATAGACACTTTTGGACGCCTCTGCAGCAGACAGCTTTTTGAAAACATAGTGACAAAAGAAGAAATTGCTCAAAACGAGCAATTTCTCCTTTTGCCACAATGTTTTCCACTTTAAGTCATAAGTTATCCTTTCAATTATAGAGATTTTCTATATTTTGACAAAATATGTTCAAAGTCATCTGCTGCAGAATTGTCTTATGAGGGGAGGGGTTAATAGCGAGTAAACTGTAATCAAACAACACATGCAGCAGAGGCTTCATAATTGGTCATTTTGTTTTTTATCAGAAAACAGGTCTCCCGCAGTCCTTTTTTTTCTTCTCGATTTTTTCGATGCTTGAAGATGTTATGCTTTTTTAGATCACCTAGAGCCAAAGGCTCAAGGTGAGCTATTCTGATCACTCTGTGTCCGTCGTCCGTCGTTAACTTTTAGCTTTAAACATCATCTCCTCCTGAACTGCAAGAACAATTTCCACCAAACATCACAGGAATGTTCCTTTGGTGGTCCTCTTTCAAAATTGTTCAAAGATTTAAATTCCATTAAGAACTTTGGTTGCTGCGGCATCAGAAAGGGGACAAAATGTCCAAACTTTAAAAATCTTCTCCTCCGAATCTGCCTGTCAGATTCAAATATAATTTGGTAGAAATGTTCCTTGGGTGACCCTCTATAAAAATTGTTCAAGCCATACTGATTGGTCGAAAGACATGGCAGTCAGGCGGCATCCGAAAAGGGGCAAAATGACAAAATTTGAAAATTCCATTTTTATGAAAGTGTTTGTCTGATTTTAAGAAAATATAATACGAATCTTACTTTAATGATCCTCTATTTAATTTGATTAAGCCGTTTTGATTGGTTACACAATCATAGCAACCAGACGTCATCACAAAAGGGGTAAATTGAACTTTTAGCTACAAATGACAACCAACTTCTACCATTCCAATAGACCAATTTCCACAAAACATCACAGGAATGTTCCTTTGGTGGTCCTCTTTCAAAATTGTTCAAAGATTTAAATTCCATTGAGAACTTTGGTTGCTGCGGCATCAGAAAGGGGACAAAATGTCCAAACTTTAAAAATCTTCTCCTCCGAATCTGCCTGTCAGATTCAAATATAATTTGGTAGAAATGTTCCTTGGGTGACCCTCTATAAAAATTGTTCAAGCCATACTGATTGGTCGAAAAACATGGCAGTCAGGCGGCATCAGAAAAGGGGCAAAATGACAAAATTTGAAAATTCCATTTTTATGAAAGTGTTTGATTGATTTTAAGAAAATATAATACGAATCTTACTTTTATGATCCTCTATTTAATTTGTTTAAGCCGTTTTGATTGGTTACACAATCATATCAACCAGGCGTCATCACAAAAGGGGTAAATTGAACTTTTAGGTACAAATGACAACCAACTCCTACCATTCCAATAGACCAATTTCCACAAAACATCACAGGAATGTTCCTTTGGTGGTCCTCTTTCAAAATTGTTCAAAGATTTAAATTCCATTGAGATCTTTGGTTGCTGCGGCATCAGAAAGTGAGAAAAATACCCAAATTTTAAAATCCTTTTCCTCCATAATCTGCTTGTGCGATTGGTAGAAATGTTCCATAAGTGACCCTCTAAATAAAATATTGAAGCCATATTGATTTCGTTGAAAAACAGGGCAGCAAGGCGGCATCAGGAAAGGTGCAAAATGACAAAAACTTTATAATTCCATTCTTATTTAAGTTCTTGTTAGATTTCAAGATATAAATGGCCTTTACTGATAAGCCGTTTCTTGAGAAGTGTCCACTCCTCGCAGTTTCATTTGCACTCCTTGATCAAATTTTCCCAGATATTTGCAGTGAAATATTTGCTACTAATTTACTATCAATTAGGTGATCGATTTAGGGCCATCTTTGCCCTCTTGTTAAGACTTCCAAATTGAAAACATTTGAATTAAAAGGATCTAAAACCATGCTAGGTAAAGTTATATTGTTACATTGTAATAGATTACAAAACATTGAAGAAAAATGAGAAAATCATATGAGCAACTGTCTCTAATCTTACAATGCTTTCAAAATGAACCTGTTGTATTTGCATCAAAATTCATATGCTGCAAAGGAATTAAAAGTTGTAGGGAACATGGGAAAGATTTATCTTTTCAGACTTTCGAAAGAATTGTGCCAAAAGGAGAAATTGTGCAAGGTGTTATTTTCTGCTAAGATGTTATAAAATCTTCAAGTGCTGATTTTTTGTATGCTGGAAAAGGTTAACTTAAACACTTTACCACATAAAACAAAGCTGCAGCAGATAACTTTGAAAACATCTTGGCAAAAATGTGAAAATCTCAATAAACAAGAGTTTACTTATTAAATAGAGTTGTCAAAAATGTGTCAGAAGGTGAAATTGCTCCACCTTTTATTACAAGGTTTTCAAAAGTTGTCTGCTTATGAGGCTTCAGAAAGTACCTGTATGTGGGAAAGGGTTAACATTTTTAATTTCAGGCTGTAGACCTTCCATCGGAGTTTATCCATTTGTATATTTCTAACTGTATAACAACATGTGAGACGATCAAAGATAGATACATGCAGAACAGACTAGTCCGACTGGTTTGTGTGTTCCTACAGTCCCTCATTAGAAATAAAATCATTGATGTTAAGGTAAGTGTTTGTCATATCTATCACAAGACACAGCTTCTGAAAACATAAGGGTAAAAGGCGAATTTACTCATAATGAGCAATTTCTCCTTTGGCCACAATGTTTCCAACTCTTTTCAATAATTATACTTGCATTTATAAAGATTTTCAAAATATTTCCCTAGATGTTTTCAAAGTCATCTGCTTCAGATTTGTAGCAAGTGGGACATGGTTTAAGAAACATCTCAAACAAGTCTGAAAGTTATGGTAAAAATTCTTGTAATTACCAAAATTCTTCTTTTTCTACAATGTGTTTTAGTCTGTCTGAAAATTAGAATTAGAGTTGTGCACTCATGTAATTTTAAACAGGAAAGTCTAACATGGCTTTTCATCTGATGTAAAGGTTATAAAAAGAAAATTAACCTTCGCCCACACCAACAAATCTGAAGCAGATGACTTTGAAAATATGATTGCAAAATAATTATAGCAAAAATATAGAAACCTCTAAAAATATAAGCGTAATCACTGAAGGGAGTGGAAAGCACTGTGGCAAAATGAGAAATTACCCATTATGAGCGATTTCTTCTTTGCCACAATGTTTTCAAAATATGTCAGAAAGCATCTTCATACAGGAAAGGGTTAAGACGATTCAATTGCAGTACAGGAAGTTATGTTAATAAAAAACCTCATTTAACTTGATTGTCTTCTGTCTTGTCAAGGCCGCAGGGGGATCACTTCTATGTCTGTCTGCCTAGTCAACCTTGACTTAACTGGCAGGTAAACCCATGTGCTCCTTATAACATTCTTGTTTTTCTATTTCAGGACATTTTAATTGAAGTTCAATCTTTTTGTATAGAGTTCAGTAGGATACGTGAAGCAGCTGGGCTGTTTAGACTTTTAAAATCCCTGGAGAGTGAGGATCCGAAAGCAGTACAACCAGACAAACCCCTGAAACATTGACAGATCTCTAAATTATCTGTGTATTTCATGTTATTAACCCTTTCCCACATACAATAAATCTGCAGCAGACGACTTTGAAAACATAGTGACGAAAACATGAAAAATCTCGATAAAACATAGCTTAATTGTTAAATAAAGTTGAAAAAGGAATTAATGGCTCACTTAGTAATTTCTTCTTTTGTCACAAAGTTTTCAAAAGTCTTCTGCTGCAGAGGCATCATAAAGTGGCTATATGTGGGAAAAGGTTAACTGCTTATTTGACCCTAAAACTCTATGCCGTTGATAAACAAAAGAAACATCATACTGAGACAATTCTTTTGAGCAGCCACAACATAGGTTTTGTTTTATGGGTAATAAGATAGATATTGTGGGGAAAATACCAGTTTACCAATGTTTTTAAAAATCATCTGCTGCAGAGGCATCAAAATGCATCTGTATTGAGGAATAAGGTTTAAATGAGGTATGCAATGCAATTGCAGGCTAATATTGTTCTTTATGGTTTGATCTTAAAGGAAGAATTCATATACAAATGGACAATGGTTTAATCCTGCATTTCATTTCATCAGATTTCAACTTATAATTCAAATTTATCGCATAACAGTATGGTACTTGTATATCTTGAAAGTCCCTTTACCCTTTCTCATATATAGACGCTTTCTGACGCCTCTGCAGCAGATGGCTTTTTGAAAACATGGCGACAAAAGAAGAAATTGCTCAAATCAAGTAATTTCTCCTTTTGTCACCATGATTTCAACTCTATTCAATTATTGTACTTTCACTTAAAGGGGAGTTTCCAAACAATTTCGGGTATATTTTCAAAGGCTTCTGCTGCAGAATTGTTGTATGTGGGAAAGGGTTTAATTTCACAACACATGTGGAGTGGTCACCCTGTCTGATGATTGATGTGACCTGACCAATAGGGTTTTAGTGGCGTGCCCTGTTCGGTGAGTCTAATTTCACAACACATGTGGAGTGGTCACCCTGTCTGATGATTGATGTGATCTGACCAATAGGCTTTTAGTGACGTGCCCTGTTTAGTGAGTCTTAATCATGTCAAACTGTTTTCAGATTCAGATATTCGAAAATTTCCAAATTCTGAAGAACTGATCAAAATGTTGTATTTTTTTAAATTGTCAAATCTGTGTTAGATTTCTTGTGTCTTAACCTTTTCCCATATCAAGACGTCCCTCGAAACTATTGTGGTAAAAGAGATATATGAGCAATTAATTACTGCTTTTGTCACATTTTCAACTTTTATCAAAAAAACTTTTACAGATTTATCAAAGTTTTGCCTCAATGTTTTCTGGCATCCGCTGCAGATTTGTTGTATGTGGAAAGAGTTTTTGCAAAATGTTTTGAACTATATATTATTAAGACATAGTTTAAAATATTGTGCATATTCCGTGTCATTTGGCTCTTCCAGAAATTGGAAACAACCTGGAATAATATTGCAACATATAGGGGGGTAATGATTTGACAATTCAGTGACCTATTTCTGGGAAAAATCTCTCGAAATGTTGAATAAAGTTGAAAACATTGTGTCAAAAGGAGAAATTGTGAATTATAAGCAATTTCTACTTTTGTCACAATGTTTTCAAAAGTCGTCTGCTACAGGGGCATCACAATGGATTATGGGTAAGGGTTAACCCCTTACTTCATATATACGCTTTCTGACGCCTCTGCAGCAGACAGCTTTTTGAAAACATAGTGACAAAAGAAGAAATTGCTCAAAACAAGCATTACTATTTTTGGACAAAATATGTTGAAAGTCGGGAAAGGGTTAAGGAACTGTTTGTGTTTGTATCTACTGCCTTATCAAAATGACACTTGGGGATCTCACAATTTCCATTACTGTCATAATGGCAGGAGAATCATATGTTTCTCTGAAGAGTCTTTTCTAAAAGTATTATTGAACCAGAAACCCTGTGTCTACCTATATTTTGGGTATATTCACCCAAAGCCCAAATTGAGTTAGTTCACTAGATTAGCTGAAGAGTACTGATGGTAAAGCATTGTTGATAGTTATGAAATAATAATTGTTGTTGATGATGACAAATATTGTAAAATAGTGTACAAATCAGTTGGACTTCTTCTTGTTTATCCCCTATCGAATTTCTAAAAACCATTGTATCAAAAATTTTGAGAGAAGAAATGAGCATGCTCGCCTTAAACCATCCATAAGTCTTTTACAATCTGTGATAAAAACGGATTACTCCGTCTTATCGTGGTCTGAACTGGTATTTAGATTAATGAACTACAAACACCTGATAACATCACTTAGACAATTGCATTAGAATAGTAATTTCCTGTCTATAATGACCATACTTCTAGCTTCTCAAATAGTAATTTTAAGCTCACCTGAGCACATAGTGCTCAAGGTGAGTAATTGTGATCACCCTTTGTTTGTTGTGAGTCAACATCTCTGTAACCAGTGGGCTAAACTTCACAGAAAGCATACTCTCAATGTCCTCAACGAAATTCCTTCAATATTTAGCTCTCCAGAGCACAAAGTGCTCAAGGTGAGTTATTGTGATCGTCCGGCGTTCGTCGTCAACATTTGATTATTTTAAAACACTCTTAGAGGCAACATTTTGCATCTAATCATCATGTAAGTTTATCAGAATATACATCTCCATCAAATCTAGGCCAAGTTCGTGGGTCATGTGGGGTCACAAACTAGGTCACTAGATCAAATTAAATGAAAATCTTGATAACACTCTGGAACCCGCATTTTTTGCTTCAGCAGTTTAACATTTTGTCAGAATGTTTGTCTTAATAATATCTAGGTCAAGTTCGAATATGGGTCATATTGGATCACATATATATATAGGTCACTAGGCCAAATTGAAGGGAAACCTTGTTAACACAGTAGACGCTGCAATTTGGTCAGAATGATTGTCTTGATGATATCTAGGCCAAGTTCGAATATGGGTTATGCAAGGTCAAAAACTAGGTCACTAGGCCAAATTGAAGGAAAATCTTGTTAACACTGGAGGCTGCATTTTTCTCTACAGCAGCTTGAAATGTTTTCAGAATGTTTGTCTGAATGATATCTAGATCAAGTTCGAAACTGGGCCATATTGGCCAAATGTTGTTGACACTCTGGATGGTGCATTTTTAATTTGAGCATGTTGAAACTTTATCAGAATGGTTATCTTGATGATATGTAGGTCAAGTTCGAACATGGGTCATGTCGGGTCAAATTGAAGGACAATCTTGTTAACACTCTAGAGGCGGCAATTTTTGGTTCAGCAGCTTGACATGTTGTCAGAATGTTTGTCTTAATAATATCTAGGTCAAGTTCGAATATAGGTCATATTTAGGTCACTAGGGAAATTTTGTTAACACTGTAGAACCGCACTATTTGATTCTGCAGCGTAAAATTTGGTCAGAATGATTTTCTGAATTGTATCTAGGCCAAGTTTGAATATGGGTCATTTTGGGTCACTCTTGATGCTGCATTTTTAATTTGAGCATGTTGAAACTTTATCAAAATGTTTGTCTAAGTTGAATATTGGTCATATCTGTTAAAAAGTAGGTCACTCAGCCAAATTGAAGAACAATCTTGTTAACACTTGGAAGCCATTTTTGACTTGAGCAGCTTGAAATTTTGTCAGAAAGTTTGTCTTGATGATAATGCCATTGGCGCTGAAAGAGTTAAGTCTTAAATAGCCAATTCTCAGGTGAGCTGTCCAGGGCCTCATGGCCCTCTTGTTTTTGATCTATGCAGAATTCTGGTTTCCATGACAACCAAAAAAAAATCAAAAATTGTAGAAATGTTTCTTGGGTGAACCTCTCTCAGATTCTTTCGAGCCATGTTGGTTAGTCGAATAATATGACCGCCAGAGGATGTTGCTGTTTTGCCTTTTATGGCTATAGTGAAAACTTGAAAATATCTTCTTCAAAAGTGTCTTACTGATTTCTAAATAATTCTGTAGAAATGTTCCTTGGGTCTCCTTTTCCGAAAGAATCTGGCTGGTTTCCAAATCATTTTGTAGTAATTATCCTTGGGTGACCTTTGAACTAATACCTTCAAGCCATGTTGATTGGTCAAAAGTGTTGCCAGGGATGGGGCTGTTTTGCCTTACATGGTTATACCTTATTGAACTCTTTTTCTCCGGAGGTATTTGTTTCTAAATAATTTTGTAGAAATGTTCCTTAGTTGACCCTTTTACAAGATTACTTCAAAGCACGTTGGTTAGTAAAAAATTTGTGGTAGGCATGACAAATCACTGCATAATGCAGGTGAACTAGCTATCCAGGGCCATCATGTTCCCTCTTGTTGGTATAAATGACCCTGCAATTAAGTCTATATGAGGGAAAGGGTTAAACACAGGTTTGACTTTGTATATATATAAATATATGTTTGTATAATCCAGTCTTACTATTTACACAAACCCATCACTTGATCCGCATACATCTGTTATCAACTCAATGAGCAATTCCTCCTTTTGCCACATACTGACCGTCATTTAATGTTCACAATAAGTTAGTTTGAAAAGTTTATGACGGTATACGATTAATTTAGGCCATTCCAACATATAACGTACTCGTAGCAGACAACTTTAAAACATTTAGTCAAAATTGTGGAAAATCTCTATAAATGAAATGAATAATATTGAATAGAGTTGAAAACATTGTGGTAAATGGAGATATTTCTCATTATTTAACCCTTTCCCTCATATAGACGCTTTCTGACGTGCAATTTCTCCTTTTGCCACAATGTTTTCCACTTTTAGTCATATAGGTTATCCATTCAATTATAGAGATTTTCTACTTTTTTACAAAATATGTTCAAAGCTGTCTGCTGCAGAATTGTCGTATGAGGGAAAGGGTTAAAAAGTAATCTGCTGCAGATGTAAATATAAGTGTACTTGTGGGAAAGTGTTAATGAGTTCTGTGTCTGAAATTTGCCTGATGGAGTAAATTCTTGTCCTGTTTTAAAGGTTGGTTATCCAGAATAACTTTTCCGTTATTTATGCAAATGTAATCTCCCTTTAGCAAGAACAGCGAGGTATCCTGAAAAAACAGATCAATAACTTGATCCTCAATTACTTGAATTGTGGTATGCGAAAGGGGTCATTATCACCCTGGCGACAATGCTTTCAAGGTTGATAAGGTTTGATTGTTTGGTGTTTTACGTCGCTTTCAACTATTGTTCAGTTATATCATGTGTGTCCTGGGTAAGTTACCAGTACTCCTGGTCCATTTATCCTGTCACCAACCAGTCGGTCAATTTTTGAGTATTTTAACGTGGTATTGTGTGATTTTTCGCATTTTTTGCTGTAATAGAAATTCGGACGCCTGTGTATGTATGTACATACCTGTCCCAATGACGGCATTGCTCTAACAACTTCATTTCTTATCCGATTTATATGTAATTTAACACACATGTTAACTAGAATTGCCTCTTGTATGAGTTAGCATTTTATCGATCTAGGTTAAAGTGACTATTAATATCTCGTCTGAAACTGCTTTGCTGATTTTCAAATCATTTTGTAGAAATGATCAAATCATTTTGTAGAAATGATTACTGCCAGGTGATGGGGCTTTCTTGTGTTGTATGGCTAAAGTGTTTTTATTTTTGCAAAATGGCTGTTGAGCATTACTGCTCCTCTTGGGCCTCTCTCCAAGGAACTCGACCTCAATATATTAGTGCTTAAAGCCTTTCCCACATACAACAATTCTGCAGCAGACGACTTTGAAAATATCCAAACAGAAATGTAGAAAATCTCTATAAAGAATTTACAATTTTCTTATAGAGTTGAAAACATTGTGGCAAAGGGAGAAATTGATCATCATGAGCAATTTATCCCTTTGCCACATTGTTTTCAAAAGTAGTCTGCTGCAGAGGTGTCAAAAAGCGTCCATATATAGGAATGGTTTAAACCCTTTCAGCATGCAGGCACATTTTGATGCATCTGCAACAGACGACTTTTTTATAGAAAATGAAAAATATGCTTATAATGAGCAATTTCTCGTTTTGCCACTATATTTTCAACTCTATCCAAGAAATATGCTTTCATTTATAGGGATTTTCCATACTTTTGCCTAAATGTTTTCCAAGTCGTCTGCTGCAGAAATGGGTAAGTGAAAATAAAGATTCGTCTTGATATCCATGCTCTCTTATCAAAATATAAACTTCTGAAAATATATAGGCAAAAATATGGAAAATCTCAATTAATAAAATTTTAACTATTGCATAGAGTTGAAAATAGTGTGACAAAAAGGAGACGGCCCTCGACTTCAGTTAACTGATGCAACCAAAATTGTGGAAAAAAGAATATGTACATAAACATTTTAAGCATCTACTGGTTTTTTACAACCTTTAACTCTTTCCCGCATACAACATATCTGCAGCAGAAGATATAAGCATTTGATAATTCTCTGTTAAGGAAATTATTGTGACAAAATCAGAAATTGTTCATTGTGAGTAATTTCTCTGTTTACCAAATGTTTTCAAACGCCGTCTGCATATGGGAAAGGATGTATGCTATGGATTTAAACAAAAATTGCCTATAAACAAGATATGAATCGCATTTATTTACTCAGTGCAGGTGTACAGGGTTAAGGGTAAAAATTCAAACATTTAAAAGGTTTGTAAAACCTACCTTTATGGAAAAGACAGTTAACCTTGCAATCTTGAGAGCAAGATCAAAGTAATAGAATGACTAATATGCCTTTTAATCCCACCCAAATAAGCCGACATATTTGTTCTTTCTATAGTTCGCAAAGTATGTGAATGCAACACACTTATGCAGGTACTTGAAAGTACTTTAAAAAGGAAACAAGGAATACACCTTTAATAAAACACAGGATTTGTGGCAGGTTTGGCCATGTAAAAATGCTGTGCATTGTCACAACATTGTTTAACTTTTTCCAACAAACAACAGAACTGCTGCAGACGTCTTTTTTTAAAACACCTTTGCACATTTACAAAACATATCATCACATGTTAGCATCATTATTTGAGTTGAAAACTTTGTAGCAAAAGGAGAAATAGCTAATTAGCTATTTCTCCTTTTGCTACATTGTATTCACAGCTTGTCTGCAGCAAATTGTACTGCATGTGGGCAAGGTTAACCCTTTTCCTCATACAGATGCTTTCTGATGCCTCTGCAGCAGACAGCTTTTTGAAAACATAGTGACAAAAGAAGAAATTGCTCAAAACGAGCAATTTCTCCTTTTAGTCATGGTTATCCATTCAATTAAAAAGATTTTCTGTTTGTTGACAACATTTGTTCAAAGTTGTCTGCTGCTGAATTGTAATATGAGGGAAAGGGTTAAATAGATTACTCTTGGAAGCTACCTTTGTCCTTTTTCTGTCTGAAATGTTTTAAAAATAAATTTGGGTTAAACCTTTACCACATACATATACCTCCTTACACCTCTGCAGCAGATAACCTTTGAAAATATTGGGACAAAGGAAAGAAATTGCTCAAAACGAGCAATTTCTCCTTTTGTCACCATGATTTCAACTCTATTCAATTATTGTACTTTCACTTAAAGGGGAGTTTCCAAACAATTTCGGGTATATTTTCATCAGTCGTCTGCTGCAGAATTGTTGTTTCGTTTTTTGTTTTTATTTGAGAAGAAAATGAAATGTGTAGAAAACTGGATATGTACTGAATTGAAAACAATCCAGGAAAAGGGGGGATTGCTTGCTTGTTTTGACCAATTTCTCTTTATCAAACAATGTTTTCCAAAGATGTGCTATAGAAATGGCAAATGTTAAAATATTAAAGCGTCTTAAACAAGACAAAGAAAACAAGAGGCCCATGAGGGCCTATGCTCTACTGGTATGGTTCTTTGGTCATTTTCAATCCAGAGTATGTATGTATGGTGAAGATCGGATAGTAAATGGAGGCTCTTTTGTGTTCACAAGCTGTATTATAGCAATTTTTACAATTTCATGGACCATAATCCAGTCTTGCATGGGCGGATCTGGCTGATTTTCAAAAGGAACCAAGCTCTCATCAATATTTAACTACTATCTAAGTTTGGTGAAGATCAGATAGTAAATGGAGCCTCTATTGTGTTCACATGCTCAATTATAGCAATTTGGACAATTTCAAGGGCCATAATCCAGTCTTGCATGGGCGGATCTGGCTGGTTTACGAAAGGAACTGAGCTCTCATGGATATCTAACTACTGTATAAGTTTGGTTGAGATACAATCAAAAGTGAAGACTGTATCGTGTTAACAAGAAATTGTTTACGGACGGACGGACGGACGCACGCACGCACGACGGACAAATCACCACGACATAAGCCCTTCTGGCCTTTGGCCAGTAGAGCTAAAAATACGTAATGTTCCACCACGTCGCTCAGAAATAGCAATTTCACCCTTTCCCTCTTACAACAATTCTGCAGCAGACAACTTTAAAAACATCCTTTCAAAAATATGGAACACCTAAACATGAATGTATAACTTGAACAGATTTGAAAACATTGTAAAAAAATTCACCAGAAAGCGTCTGTATGTGGGAAAGGGTTAACATTGACCTCATTATGAGCCAAGCCATATGAAAACCTAATTTTATGATCAGATTGCAAACAGGGAAGGTCCTGATCTGACTGCACATAGGCACAGGCTGATCTGTATCTGCACTGTCCTGAAGGTTTTTTGGAAGGTGATATGGCCCATATAATTATATTGGAGTTGTCTGCTTTGAAAACCTCCGAGGGCAAATGTGTAGCATCTGAAAAATAAGGGGAATAATTTGATTAAATCTCTGAGTTTGCCTGCTGCAGAGGATACACAAATCAATTAATCTGGGAAAAGGATAATAATGGCATTTCATTTGGTTATAAATGAACATTTCATGTAATTATGGCTCCTCATTTAGTGAAAAGCATACTAGTAAGTGATTTTTCCTTTGACACAATTCTTTCAAGTCTTCTGATTGAGATGCGTCAAAATGCATCCATTTGTGGTAAAGGATTAAAACATAATACATACAACAAATATGCAGCAGACAACTTTGAAAATGCCTAGGCAAAAGTATTGAAAATCTGTATCAATCAATGTGTTATTATTCAAATTGTGATTGGCAGGTTCCACACAAATGGTAAGTGAGGAAGCAGACGTTGAGAGGGATTAATAAAAGATGAGGTTTATGGTATGTTTGTAGGAAAAGATTTTAAACGGAAGGGTCAGATCTGACTGCATAACGATGCTTGTTTCTATGTCCAAAAAGGTGTTTTTTCCTGTGGTAAGGCCTACTTTATAAAGGCCTAGAAGGTTTGTGTCATCTCTGGGATTAAATCTGTCTCCTTCCCACCCCAAAAATACCTCTTATAGCCCTTTACCCTTTCTCTCATACAACAAATCTGCAGCAGAGAAACTTTGAAAACACCAATGTAAACATATAGAAAATCTCTATAAAGGAACTTTTAATTAACAAAAAGAGTTTAAAACATTCTGGCATATGGAGAAATTTTTCATTATGAAAAATATATTCTTTTGCCACAATTTTTTCAAAAGTCAAAAGAAAGGGTTACTAACTGTCTATCACTAGACATGTGACAAAGTATCTAAATAGGAACATCTTTATCAAATTTACATGCATTTTTGGCTGGTAGCATGACGTCAAATGAGTCTTACAATGATTCTGTAATGTCATTGTAACTATGATACTCTTTTTAACCCTTTCCCTCATATAAACGCCTCTGCAGCAGACAGCTTCTTGAAAACATAGTGACAAAAGAAGAAATTGCTCAAAACGAGCAATTTCTCCTTTTGCCACAATGTTTTCCACTTTTAGGTCATCCATTCAATTAGAGATTTTCTATTTTTTGACAAAATATGTTCAAAGTCGTCTGCTGCAGAATTGTTGTATGAGCGAATGCAAATAACCCATTCTTTGATACAGACAACTTTTGAAGGCTATTTGTGGTAAAACTTATTTCGAGTAGTTATAGACATCTTTTGAAGGCTTTTTGTGGTAAAACTTATTAAGAAAGAGTAGTTAAAGAAGAAATAGCACCTGGTGAGCCAATCGGGTATTATGTAAACCTTTTCCCCACAATAAACAAATCTGAAGTAGAGAAATTGCGAATAATAAGCATTTTCTCCTTTTCCAACAATGTCTTCAAAAGTCCTCTTCTGTAGATCATCAAAATGTGTCTGTCGGTAGGAAAGAGTTAACGCTTTTCATGATTTAGACTAATTTTGAAATATTTTCAGCAGGTACAAAAAAACAACAATATCTCCTTATCCCACAAAGTTTTCAAATCTGTTTGACATCGAATTTTCAAAGTGTTGCGAATTTTTGTTTTCAAGGCAGCGGACTTTAAGCATACCATGTAAGATAAACTGTTCAAATAGGTTGGGGTTAATTTAAGAAAACATTAGCGTTAATTTGATAAAAACAATATAGTTGATGACTGTTTACTATAGATAACAGTTGTATGATTCATGTCCCTCTAAAATAATATTTGAACTGGCCCATTCAAAAGGGTACATTTAGTTGGCATTCCTGTCCAGTGCGGGTACAGATCATCTAGTACATCTGCTCTGTCTTATCAGAATCTACAAAATTTGACAGTCTTCTAACAAGCTTATGATTGTGTCATTATTTGCACAGTGTATATATTGATCTGACTGAGGATGTACAGGCCGATCTGGATGTACACTGTTCCAAAAAGTCAACTTTTACTTTTTCCCATGGACCCATTTTATCTACACTACCTTAAAATATTTTGCAGATCTTTGTATACTTGTATTTTTAAAACTCTTTCCCACATATAGACGCCTTTTTGTACATTTTCAGCAGACAAATTTGGACAAAATTGCCGCAAAAAGGAGAAATAGCTCATAATGAGGAGTTTCTCCATTTGCCACAACATTTTATCATAATTTCATTTTTGAAATATATCATATTTTCGTCTTCAAATCTTTTCAAAGTTGTCTGCTGCATATTTGTTGAATGGGACAAAGGTGTACTGGTTATACTGTGATACTTGACCCAGGGAAAACCATGATATGCCTGATTAACTGTTGAAAATGGCGTAAAAAAACCCAATAAACCAAGATCTTAGGATATTACATGTTCATTTATTTGAAGTAACATACTGGTTATAAGTGTAGAAATAATTGTGTTCAAATAATAACCTTCATCTACCACTTTCCCCCTTGTAGACGGGGAAAAGACCTTAGTGTAATTAATAATCATGGAAAAAGCCCTTATTGTAAGTATACTCATGGACAAAAAACTTATTTGTAAGTATACTCATGGAAAAAACCCTTAGTGTAATTAATACTCATGTAAAAAGCCTCTATTGTAAGTATACTCATGAAAAAAAACTTATTATAAGTATACTCATGGAAAAAATACTTATTGTAAGTAATACTCATGGAAAAAGACCTGCATTGGTACTCATGCCAAAGATCCAGAAAATTGCTTTACCAACATTTCTTGAAATTAACATTGATCAATCACAGAGTGTACCTCAAACTACTTATAGGACCAAGTTCATTCAATTAACTTGAGAACAAGTTAGCATTGCCCCCTTAATGCTGTAAGTAAATCTGGTATCAAAATAGGGGTCCTGTGCACTTCCATCCCGATTCACACACCAGCATCTGAAATTAAAGAATAAGATGTTTTAGGTTTTGGAAATTAATCCTTTCCCTTTATATGTAGATACATTTTGACTCATCTGCTGCAGAAATCTTTTGAAAATCATCGATTATATTTTCCACATTTTTGCCAAGAGGTCTTCAGTCATCTGCTTCAGATTTGAATTGAAGGTATTGTATACATTGCTAGTTGTGTATGAGTTACCTGCCTTTGTCCATAAACAAAATACTGATAAATCTTTTGATGGTCTAAAACTCCATAATAAATATTGAAGTGCAGTTAAAGCTCAATAATTTAAAGTTATCATGTTATTGAAAAAATTTCTGATTAACCCTTTCCCACATACAACAAATCTGCAGCAGACTTCTTTTAAAATATCTAAGCACAAATATGGAAAATCTTTGTAAATGAAAGTGTAATTATTGAAAAGAGTTGGAAACATTATGTATGACAAAAGGAGAAGTTGCTCATTATGAGCAATATCAACTTTTGTCACAATGTTTTAAAAAGTCGTCTGCCACAGAGGCCTAAGAAAGTGTCTGCACGGGGGAAAGGGTGAAGGTTTCCAGTATATGGTGGAAATATCAAACTTGGTTTTTCAAATTGATCCAAAATTGTTATTCTTGACTTTCATGACTAGTGTTTTACTCTACATACAACAACTCTGCAGAATATAACTTTGTGATCATATTTGCAAAAATATGAAAAATATCTGTAAATAAGGGTAAAAATAATTGAATAGAGTTTAAAACAATGTGGCAAAAGGAGAAATTGCTCATCATGAGCAATTTCCCTTTTGTCACAATGTTTTCAGAAGTCATCTGCTGCAGAATGGACAAAGGTCAAATACAAATAACATGTTGAATACGTGTGTCTCGTGTTAACCCTTTTCCACATGCAGAGACATTTTGAAGCATCTGCTACAGATATCTTTTGAAAGCTTTGTGGGAAAAGGAGATTTTTTATTAACTGCTTATTATTTTTTCATCTCTATTCAATAATAACTCTGTGTTTTACAGGGATTCTCCATTTATTTTCAAAATCATCTGTTGCATTTTGTTTATCTATATGGTAAAGGGGTCAACTCACTACAATCTTCAGGAATGCAGAGTTACAATTATATAAAGAGAAGCATATTGAAACTGATAAGCCAAACCTTGTGACTTAAGAGTGTATACTTTGTGATTTAAACAAGCAATAGAGTTAACGATATTTCACTGGCTGAGATAAAATTCTTTACTATACAAAGACAAAAGTAGACACTTTTTTCTCTACAGCAGATGACTTTTGAAAACTTTGTAGAAATAGTGAAAAAAAAAAAAAAAACCTAACAACCTAACTAGCTCTAACTTTCTTCATTTCCCGCAATTTTTTCATTTATCAGAACTACATTTCCAATTTATATACATTACATTTCCTTCCTTGGTTTCTTTTAACTTTTTCCCATACATAACAAACATCTAGCATTTAATTTGAAAACATATAGGGGAAATATAGAAAATCTCTATAAACGAAAGTAAAGTTATTGAATAAAGTAGAAAATATTGTGACAATAGGATATATTTCAGCAACTGGTCTTTTTGTCAATTGTTTTCAAAAGTTGTCTGCTGTATATGGGTCTGCACATTGGAAAGGGTTAAAGCAGCAGAATATAAAACAAATATGAAGTTAATGGTTATTGCTGTCATCCTATATCACTACAGGGGGCAAATTTTATATTTTTATTATTGAAACCCTTAAATTATCAGTGAAATTAATTGAACTTTTGTTTTCATTTACCATAGAATTTCATACTCTGAATAAGAATGACAATATATTAACCTGATTTTGACTTTTGTTGAGAATTATGTATTGTAACGATGAATACATTCTTTGTGTCATCTGCTATGGAATCATCTGAGAAAAAGGATGTTTTGTCTGAACTATTGGAAGTATAATTTTAACACTTTCACACATATAGACGTTACTGCAACAAACAACTTTTGAAAACATTGTAACAAAAGGAGAAATTTCTCATAATTTACAGAGATTCCCCCCTTTTTTTTGCCGAGATGCTTCAAAGACGTCTGCTGCAGATTTGCTGTGTGAGGGAAAGGGTTAATACTGAGTAAAAAAAATAGTAGGTAAAGGAGAAATTGCTTTTTTTAAGAACTTTCTGAAATTTCTCAATGTTTTTTTTTTAATTTTCCGCAGTATAGGTGCCAAATGTCTATCAGGGAAAGGACTCAAAAAGTCGAAGAGGAAGACTTTTTTATACTCAAGTAAAAGAAAACTTCTATAAACATTGTATAAATAGCAAAAATGTCTAAATATTGTGGCTTTCTCCCTTCCCAAAAGATTTCAACCATTAATCAAAAATATTCATTCAGATTCTGTTATGTCATTTTCTTTCATTAGAAGTTTCAATAGCAAAGGACTCTAGTGTAATATAGCATAGAAACAATTCTAATTATGTTAATCACAATCCAAGGGGAACCTTTTCAAATTTATGTATTTTTTTTACATCTTTTTCAACAGTATTTCTGTTCAATAGCCACATTTCCAGGGTAAAGTACCAGTCCTACCAATAAGCTTATCCTACACTACATGTTTATCATGGAAAGGATTAAGTCCTAGGATAATTAAATTGATAACGATACATATGAGTGGCATCAGGAGAAAATAAGCCTTGTAGGAACTTGTGACGGCGCCACACAAACATGTCTTATAGGCAGCAGAAGAGTTTTCAAAATGTTGTGGCTAAAGGAGAAATTTCTCAAGATGAGCAATTTCTGCTTTTGCCACAATAATTTTACACATTTATAGAGAATTTCCATATTTTAACCTAGATGTTCTCTAAATCGTCTGCTGCAGAATTGTTGTATGTTGAAAAGGGTTAATTTATGTTTTTGTTAGAAATTAGATCTAAGATCAGGCTATATAACATGTAGATACGGACAGTGCAGACCTTGATGAGACTGAGTATGCACAGACTAGTCAGAATCTTCACTGTTTGCATAATGCATATGCTTAAAGACCCTTATTCCATGGATCAGCATGAAACAGTTGTAACTGTTTGTAATTTTAGAAGCAGTTACAACTGTTTCACACTGAGCCATCGCTATTCTATCTGGCGCGGCAACAGAATCTAACAATCTTACTGTATAAAAAAGCCAATAGTTAAGTTTTGGATTCCATGGGATCACGAATACCAGACAGCGTCGACATTCTTCCGTCACCATTTTTTATGACCATTTTGACTGACATATGGTCCAGCAGTAATACTTTGAAATCTACTATCATATCTTAGCTTAATCCTCAAGTACATTCTTATAGGTTTTGTTGGCAAGTTTTTTCTACACTATCACTAAGCACTTTTTGATTAACACTTTAATAATCCGCTTGTTTAAGGAATCCCCTGTTAGCCAGAGTAAACATTGGTTATTCATCGAAATGACCAGTTACAATACTGTCTGGTGACCAAACTATGCGGGTCTGGAAGGCTGACCTTCCTATGAGGACATTATCCTAACATGACCCATAAGGTTTGTTTGACTTTAAAATTAGACTAACCTTTTCCCGTTTGCAGAAGCATTTGGACAAATTTATTATGATTATACAACGGTCCTAATTAACCCTTTCCCACTTACAGAGGCATCCACAGCAGACGACTTTTTAAAACATTGTGGCACAGTGTTTTCAACTTTTTTTTAATAAACATGCGTTGATTTATAAAGATATTTAAAGTTTTTTTCTTAGATGTTTTTAAAAACAACTGCTACAGATCTGTTGTATGTGGGAAAGGGCTTAAAGCTTGCTCTTCATGCACAGGTGTGCTAAAAGGCAAGAGCTTGTTGACATTTATACAAACTATCTTTTTTAGGTATTTAGTCAAAAGGGTCACATCTTTGACAAACTGTTTACTTTCCGCAGGTTTTGATTACAAAACTTACTTTGAAGTTTTTTAACATGGACAAGCAAACAGACCTCAACATTGTGTAGTTTATTCCACCTCATTTCCCCTTACATTTGGAAAAAGTGACCTTCAATGTTTTACCCTTTCCCACCTATAGATGCATTTTGAAGCTTTTGAAAGCATTGTGACAAAAAGAGAAATTGTGTAAAACAAGCAATTTCTCCTTTTGCCACAATGTTTTCAACTTTTTTCGGTAATGATACCTACAATTATAGAGATTTTCCATATTTTTGAGTAGACATTTTCAAAGTCGTCTGCAGCAGATTTTTTGATTGTGGGAAAGGGTTAATAACATGTGAAGACTCAAATAAGCATGCATCTCGCAACAGATTAGTTTTAACTTATTTAGTTTACCTAAATTGTGAAAGACTTTAGAATTGATGTTAAATACTCTGTATGCCTGTGTCCATGGAACCTCACCAGTACATGCACGGACAGTATGGGATAACTGGAAAGATTGACATCACACTGCATTGATTGGTTGATTGATTGGATTGGAGCTTAATCCAATTTTTAACAGTTTTAGCTTGACTATTCGAAGAATAAGAGGAGCTATTGTAGTCACCCCGGCGTCAGTGTCGCCGTCGTCGTCGGTTAAAGTTTTTGTGCAAGCTAGCATTTACCCTTATAACTTACATACGCCTAGGCCCATGATCTTCAAACTTGGTATGGACATACTTCATAGCGAGTTGGTGATGCCTACTCAATTTGGAGTCGGTAGGTCAAAGGTCAAGGTCACTGTAACTTTTTATATAGAAACAGTTCATGGTTAAAGTTTTTGTGCAAGCTAGCATTTACCCTTATACCTAACATACGCCTAGTCCTATGGTCTTCAAACTTTGTATGGACATTCTTCATAGCAAGTTGGTGAGGCCTATAAACTTTGGAGTCAGTAGGTCAAAGGTCAAGGTCACTGTGACCTTCTATATGGAAACAGTTCATTGTTAAAGTTTTCGTGCAAGCTAGCATTTACCCTTATAACTAACATACACTTAGGCCTGTGATCATCAAGTTGGTTTTGCCTAGAGAGTTTGGAGCTACTAGGTCAAAGGTCAGTAAAGAAACAGTTATAATGGTTAAAGTTTTTGTGAAAGCTAGCATTTACCCTTATAACTTACATACGCCTAGGCCTATGATCTTCAAACTTGGTATGGACATACATCATAGCAAGTTGGTGATGCCTAGAGAGTTTAAAGTCAATAGGTCAAAGGTCAAGTTCACTGTGACCTTCAATACAGAACATTCCTTGCTTTAACACTACCGATTGCTTAGGCCTATGACCCTGAAACTTAGTTTGGGTAATGGTCATGATCAGCACTTGACTCAAACAGGTCATGGGATCATAAGGTCAAAGGTCAAGGTCACTTTGACCTTTAACGGAAAAAAACACTATTTTTTGCAATAACTTTGAATTAGTTGCATATGGTGCAAATTGTTGCCCTATGGTTAAAGGTTTGCGTGCAACTACATTAAGAGTCCATATCTTAGTAACTACTCGATGCATTCCATTGAAACGTTATACAACCCTTCCCAACCATCACACCTATGAAAATAATCAAGTTAAATAACTCTATCCTGCATGTAATGCAAATTATCACCGTTTAAGACATTGTGGTTAATGTTTAGCATGCAACTACATTAGAATCCATTATCTCAGTAATCAAATAAGCGGTGAAATAGTCGAGCATCGATGCTGTCCTCCGACAGCTCTTGTTAAATGTTATCATGGCAGCCAGTTAACCAAACCATGTGATAGCCCTTGTTGTTACTGACTGATCGGCTTGACCACTGACCTTGTGGTAATAAATATATTACAAACCTGGCCCTCTACATGTACCATCTGATCCATTAACTATAGTTTGATCAAGATGTATTCTTTTCACTTAAGATTCATTCTGGAAACCCTTATTCTATTTTTACTGCAGATAGGCAGAAATGCTATCAGATGTTAATCCCCATTGATTGTTATGCCTTGTAAATGATACAAATTATTTAACACCTCTGTTTCAGAAAACTTTTGATACTATTGCGGAAAAAAAATTGCAGAATTGAGCAGAATGAGAAAAAGGCATACTGACTCTCAGATAAGACAGAACAAAATTATTGTGTAGGTTTAGTTCAATTGAATTATGACAACAAGTCTTGTTAACTGTTTAACTTATATGTTATATCTCAAGTTGTCTGCTTTAATTAATTGGTTGATTGAATATCATTGTTGTCAGTAGAATCTGGCTACCTTCCCACATAGACTTAATTTAGCCCTTTGGTGAAGATGAGTGATGACAAGGACTTAGCCAAACATTAGAAGAAAAAATTGGCCAAGTCAGGGTTCGAATTCAGAATTGATAGCCCTTGTCGTATGTAACATACTGAGCTATTGCGGCTCAACTTAAAACATCAAAGAAATACATGAGATAATTAGAACATCAGAAGAACAGAGATGAAACATTGGAAAGGAGACAAAAAAATTGCAGGTATTATGAATTATCAGTCTTGTAAAATTGCATCATGAAAAATAAAAATTGCACATAATGGACATTTCTCCATTTGTCAAAATGTCTTCTATTATATTCAATAATTTATTATATTTTCAATTTAAGATATTTTCCATATTTTTGCCTGGACATTTTCAAAGCTGTCTGCTGCAGATGTGTTGTATGTGAAGGGTTTGAAGATTTATCAAAGGATTTCAATTGCAAATAGTGTCATTAGGATTTTTAATGCACTTTAATGCAGACTCAAGTCTGATCTTGATCATGAAAATGATATGAAACAATTTAACCCTCTCCCACACACAACAAGTGTGTAACATATGTTTACATTGAAAACATCTATGCAAAAATATGGAATTACCCAATAGAAGAAAGTATGATTATAAAATAGTGTTGAAATCATTGTGAAAAAGTTGTCTTATACAGGTGCATCTGCTTATTTGTAAGTGCTAATGGGGATGTGAACCATTTCCCATGTACAACAAATCTGCAGCAAAGAACTTTGAAAGTATGGCAATTCTCTGTAAATCAAGGTATATTCAAATAAAGTTGAAAACAGTTTGACAAAATGAGAAGTTGCTCATCATCAGCAATTTCTCCTTTTGTCACACTGATTTCAAAGGTATCTGCTGCAAAGGCATCAACACATGTCTTCTACAAGTGGGAAAGGGTTATCAATGGATAACAAAAGATGTTAATTTTGTCAAACACTATCCCCCCCTTTGTGTTCAAAGTCACTTTGACTGTGACATTTGAACTGATGAACTCAAAATCGATAAGGGTCATCTACTGGTCCTGCCCAACCTCCCTGCCAAGTTGAGTTCTGTAGATCCAAGCAATATCAAATTATCGACTGAACTAGCTTTGGTCTACCGAACGATTGACTGCCCGACATATGCAAAGCAATATACATATTTCCCCTTTTCTTCGGGAGAGGGCATAATAATCAAAAGGATGAAAATGTCATTAACATAGATTAATCAATTTTAGAATAAACTGCACAATTTGATATAAATGCACTTTTATCTTTGGCCCAATAAGCCTTTTTGGAAAATTGTTAACATCTGGGGAAATTCATGGAAAATATGCACAGGCAGAAGTTACACCTGAGAAAGGATACAAAACATTGATGGAAAAGGAGAAATAGTTCCCAAAAAGCAATTGCTCCTTTTACAACAATGTTTTCAGAAGTTTACTTGTCCAGCCATATATTACAATGCATTGCTCCCAGTTTCTGAGAAAGGGCTAATAGTGCATTTGTAGATTAGATTGGATTTATGAGATAGATATTATCTTAATTAATTAATAGTTTAAACCTTTATATTTGACATTGATTGCAAAAGAGGCTTTCAGCTTTGAACACTTTTCCGCAAACAACAAATCTGCAGCAGACGACTATATATATAAACTCATCTTGGTAAAAATGAAGTAAATCTTTATAAATGAAAGTAGAATTATTGAAAAGAGTAGAAAACATTGTGGCTGAAGGATAAATTGCTCATCAAGAACAATTTCTCCTTTGGCCACAAAGTTTTCAAAAGTTGTCTATTGCATAGGTGTCAGATGTATCTGTATGTGGGAAAGATTTAAACCTTTTTATTTGACATTGAATGCAAAAAAGGCTTTCAGTTTTTAAACAAATTAGAATTAATGTTGCAGGCCGTCATTGCTGTCATGGTGAAGTTTGATTGTAAATTGGTAACAAAATCTTTGACATTTATCTCAAGGTTACTTAGTGAACACATCCAATTTTATTTAAGAAAAAAATGAGAAAAGCTATAACAAAAGTCACCACAAACTGAAAGATTAACCCTTTCCCACATACAGACACTTTCTGACACCTCCGCAGCAGACAACTTTTGAAAACATTCCAGCAAAAGGAAAAATTGCTCATGGTTAGCAATTTATCCTTTTCCCACAGTGTTTTCAACTCCAATGATGATACTTTCATTTTAGAAATTCTCCATAGTTTTGAATTTATGTTATCAAAGTTGTCTATTGTAAATTTATTGTATGCGGGAAAGGGTTAAGTCATAATTGTAATGTTCGAAAGTCTTGCAAATTCACAATTAAGTTATTTCCCTTACATTTGAAAGATACTTAAAGTTTGAGATGGTAAAATTTACATTGTGTGTTCTAAATCAAAATATTAAACTGACGTACAGTACATTAATTTGTAATAATAAAACTTTACCAAAATCACACAAAACCTAGCCAAATATTTTAGTAAATTCAGTAGAGTAAGATATATAGTTAATGCAAATTATAAAATCTATATAGTTATGGACCCTGTACTTAATAGGCACCTGGTTATTTGGTTTAAGTATTAAACTTTTTAAGGATAAAGTGGACTTAAACACAAAACAAACTTCTAAGTTTGGGACATTGGGTTTCAAGGATAATGACAGAGGAAGGGATGATACTATTCTAAATTTAGATTAACCTACATCCAAGGAGGAAAGGAATCATGAACAAGAGCTGTCCGCGCGCTTGACTTTTTTTTCAAGGTCATGAAGATGGGTATTATTCATAACTTCAGACCAATATCTGAGTATTTAGTGTTTAAATAATTACAACAGATATCTCATTTATTTTTTGAGATATATTTACAAAGTTGTCTACTAAAGATTTGCAATATGTGGGAAAGAATTAAAGAAACGGGGACAATATGCGAGTAGGGATACCTACACATATGAATTTTTGTAAAAAATATGTAGACAGACTGTGAAGGCTCTGATGAGACTGTACAGATGCAGACTTGTCAAGATCTTCCATGTTTGCACAGGAATCAAGACCCAAAATCAATTGGCCATCTCATAAAATTATTGAAGAAAATTGTTTAAAGTTTTATGCAATATATTGAATATTTTTCTCTTGGATAACTGGAATAATTCAGATTTTTTGAGGCTACATGAATGGAACAAGATTATTTATTGGTTTTATTGGTTTTCAATGTCTACGTGAACTAAATCCACATCAAAGTAATGTCATTAAACAAAAATTTGAAAGGCAGATAAAAAAAAAAATGGAAAATTACCCTAAAACAGATGTAACAAAAACTTTCAGTCTTTAAATATATTTTATGACAGAAAAAAAGAGACATAATAAAAATGTGTACAGGTGCATGCACAAACTGTCAGACACCTGTATTTATATGAATCTATTATACTTTTAGTTATAATACTTTCTTATCTGACTTCAACCCTTTCCCACATATAGATGCATTTTGACACCTCTGCTGCAGACTACGTTCAATAATGAAATTTTATTGTAAGATATTTTCCATATTTTTCCTTGGTGTTTTGAAGTCATCTGCTGCAAATTTGTTGTGTGTGGGAAAGGATTAATTATTTTCCCTGATGCAGACAACATCTATATTTGGACCCTCTGAACCTGGTCTGTATGTACAGTCATGTGCAAGTAAAGAATAACCATTTCCTTTAAACTGACAATCTTTGATCACTCTTCAGTTGAATACTGATAAAAACATTATAAAATAAAAAAATAAACCAGGGTCAGAATAAGAATTCCTCCTTTCTCTGCAATGGTTTTAACCTTATTACAACATTTCATATCCAATTTTGAAGATGTTATATTTGTCTCTAAAATTATTTCAAAGCAGACGAGGAGAAAGTATTCATGGATTTTCTCCAGCAACTACAACATAAAGGTAAACCCTTTCCTGCACTTACAAAAAATCTTCATCACATGACTTTAATTGAAAACATTCTGGTAAAAATATGAAAAACTCAAATGCAAAGACATGAATCAAGTTTTTAAGCATCCTTTTCTTTTCCCACAATGGTTTAAACTGTACATCAATCTCATTTATATAGCTATCCAGATGTTATATTTTGTTCCTTGCATGTTTTTAGAAGCAGACGTTAATTAAAACTTCACAATATGGAAATGGTTAAGTGGTAAACATTTCTTTTTATATTGGGATAATAACAAAAAATCTGTTTTGCATTTTGGTTTGATCAATGCTCAATAATCAATTGAAGTTTAAAACTTCAATGAAATAAAATAACTTCTATTGTTGATGTTTCTTTTTTCTTTTAAAAAAACCCACCAACTATTCAACTTTATTTTTTTTTGTGGTTTGAAATAAAAGAAAACAATAAAAAGCCACAGAATATTTTACGTTGGATAGCTTTGTTACAAAAAAACAACAACCCATAAATCAAATATAAAATATTCTAATATTTTGAAAGAATGAATAAATGAAAAATATAATAAAACATGGTGAAATAATTGTTAAGCTTTTGGTCACTTTATGGCATTAACATGATTAATAATAGAATTCATATCCTTCAGATCAGATCCTTCACTGATACGGATGAAAATTGCCAAATATTGGGGGGAAGAAGAGAATTTATCACCATGCAAGGCGGAAGTTAACAACGACTTATGTCAAGGTCATTAAAATCTCAAAAGTCAAGGCCACATATTTCTCTAATTATCAAATATTTCAGTCTTCAAAACCATGTCATAAATCTGCCTGTTCCATGTTCATCTGTTTTAAGTCTTTTCAACATACAACAAATCGGAGGCAGATGACTTGTATACATAGGGCAAAAATATTGAAAATCTTTATAAATGATGGTATGCTTATTGAATATAGCTGAAAACATTATGGCAAAAGAACAATTTGCTCCTAATGAGCAATTTCTGCTTCTACTACAATCTTTTTGTATGTTGTCTGCTGCAGATGGGTCAAATGCCTCTATATGTTGGAAAGGTTTAACCATTTATACCAGATACATGTATTTCTTTCTTAGCCTTTCCGTCATACGACAATTCTGCAGCAGACGACTTTGAACATATTTTGTCAAAAAATAGAAAATCTCTATAATTGAATGGATAACCTATGACTAAAAGTGGAAAACATTGTGGCAAAAGAAGAAATTGCTCATTTTCAGCAATTTCTTCTTTTGTCACTATGTTTTCATAAAGCCGTCTGCTTTAGAGGCTTCAGAAAGCGTCTATATGAGGGAAGGGGAAGGGTTAAGACTCTTCCACTTAAAAAAGAACTGAGGAAAATTATAAATAAAATTTGGACAAATAAAAGATTGATATTGAGACAGAGTAGACAGCATTGTAGGAAAAGTAGAAACTATGTAGTTTTTCATAATTGACAGCTGCAGACGCATCTTTTTTAAGCTTTGGGTTATGAAATTCAGCAAAAGGTTTAATTTGTGCATCTTATAATATGCTATCTGATTCAAGTGTACACTGGTTGTAAGATTGATTGATTGATTGTTTGATCAGTGTATATACCGTCATTTTGTTTTTCGTTTTTTATTTTTACACAACGAAAAACAAAACCATTTTCTTTTTTTCGTTTTTTATTTGAAAACATAAAAACAAAAAAGGTTTCCGTATACCGTTTTTCGTTTAACCATTTCAAACCACATGATTGTGCCAGTCTCGATAAAAATCTAAAAATATTATTTGATTATATATTGACAAGGTACATGTCCTTTTCAACTGCCAATTTTTCTGATCGCAATGGCTGTAATTTACCTTTAGATATTGGCGTGGAATTATTATTTTCAAAGATGTTACAGTCAAAGCAAGTTATGTACCAAATTATATTAGAGTCAATGGAATTATAAGCGAGATATAGCTTTTAATGTTAAACTACTGCTTGGGGACATCACTGAGGTGACGTGAGGTTCGAGTAAAAACTCGTAAATCAGATGATTTTTCCATTTTTAAGAAGTGTCATATAATTCTAATGCGCTGCTATCATAGGGCAATTATATATTACTTATTTTTAAAACAGCTATAAAACACAGTTAGTAATCTGTATTCAGACGTTGCGCATTGAAAATCTTTATCTCCAGCTATTTTCTACGTTAAACTCATTTAACATGAAAATCGGGTTCAACTGTAAAATATATTTTAATAAAAACACAAAACTATGCGTTTTTTAGAAAGGAATTTTTTTTTCTCTCTTGTACGCATTTGGAATGCTGTATAAGGCGCTTTGACATAAACTGTTACAGCAAAAATGTCGAAATGTAACCTCAGTGATGTCCCGGGCCGTAGAATAGGAAATGTTCCTTGTCAATATAGTCAAATGCTATTTTTAGATTTCAAACGAGACTGGCACCTGTGGTTTGAAATGGAAAAACCAAAAACGAAATCAATTTTCGTTTTTCTTGTTACAAAATAAAAAATGGAAAACGAAAATAGAATCGTCTTTCATTTTCTAAATGTAACATTGAAAAAGGAAAAACAAAATGACGGTATATACACAGACCTTGTTTAGAGTTCATATCATTTTCAACTGTACTCCAGTTATATCATGGAAACCAGTTCAACTAATGTGTGTTCATTCTTCCCACACAACTGGCTACCTTCAAACATAGCCTGCTGTTTAGTCCATTGGTGGAAGATGAATGAGGCTAGTCACTTTATGAATCTGTCAATCATCGCAAAGAATTAATGGCCGAGTCAGGCTTCAAACTTACAACCCCTGGATTGATAGCCCTCATTGTAACCAGCCAAGCTATTACAAATGGATTCTCCCAGATTGTCAGAAACCACTTGAATAATTCTGTGACTACTTGGTGAATGTCTAGAAACAGGCCAATTGCTAAGGTTAATCCAGATCTATATGGGTCACAAACAGCACAATTTAAAAGAGGTTTTTCCGTGATAATTGCTGTAGATTTAGTCATGTATCAGTAATAATATGGGTCAGAGATTTGGTGCTCTGAATCTAAAGATGTGTAGAACAAATCCAGATTAAATTCTGTAAAACTTTTCTTGGTATTAGTTCTTCTGTAAATGAAGCAATGGCATTGGGTGAATGTGGAAGATTTCCTATAGCTATATATTACCATATTAAATTTATTAAATACTGGTAAGACTAATTCATATGGATCCTAACAGATATCCAAAACAGTGCAATTTAATGCTTTAGAAGTATGATGATATTGGTAGAATTAATTTGGTTTCAAAAGTTCTATTTATGTATGGTTTTCGCAAGATATACTGGTAATGAAACGTATTTCATAAAGCAAGTAAAACAAAGATTAAAAGAGTGTTCCTTTCAAATGTGGCATAATGATATAAATACTTCTTCAAGTTGTGATTTGCACAAAAATGTTTAAACTTTATTAAATGTAGAAAAGGTATTTAAATTTAGACATTAAATACTACTATAAACGTTCTCTGTCGCATTTTAGATGCTCAAGTCACAAACTTAACGTTGAACATGGTCATCATTTTAATATTGAAAGAGAAAGTCGAATTTGTATATATGCCTTAGTGATCGAGGATGAGTTTCATGCCTTTTTTATTTGTGACAAGTTTAAGATCATAAGAGATTTGTATCTAAATACGTGGTTTAATGCTTTACCAAGCTTACAGAATTTGTATTGTCTTCTTCAAACTGAAAATCCATTAGTAATTAAAAATATAGTCCTTAATGTTTCAAAGATTTTTGAAGAATTTTGATTGTGCACATTACTAGGTTGAAAGTTGAATGTAATATAATATGTATGTATTGTGGGCTGGAGGCCTAATTACGCAAATAAACTATTGTATTATATTGTATTGTATTGTAATAACATTAATCCTAGGGTTAGGGTTAGGTACAACAAATATGCAGCAGACGAGTTTGAAAACATCTAGGCAAAACTATGTAAAACTTAAAATGAAAACATTTTTCTTGAATAAAGTTGAATACAGTGTGGCAAAAGGGGAAATGGCTCATTATGAGCAATTTGTCCTTTTACCACACTGTTTTCAAGTCTTCTGCTGTAGTTGCATGCGTTTTTAAGTGGAAAAGGATTAAAGAAAGTAAAGCACTTTGTGAAGTTGCAGTCACCTAGAGAATGCAGGGAGGTTGCCAAATTTCACTGATTATCCTATCCAAATCTGTAGACACATTTGGGCGCATCTGAAGCAGACGACTTTAGAAAACATTAGGACAAAAGGAGAAATTGCTGATAATGAGTAAGTTCTCCTTTTGCCACATCAATATCAACTTTATTCATTAGTAACACCTCAAATTATGCATTTTGTCCCTTTTTATTGCCTAGATGTTTTCAAATGCGTCTGCTGCAGATTTGTAGTACACGTAATATGTGGGAAAGGGTTCATGGCATAAAAAAGTCTTAATCAGAATGAGAAAGCATTTCTTACATGCAATGCACTAGATAGCTTATGAAACACTTGTCATATGCTCAATATCTCTTTCAGACATTGTATCACACCACTTGCAAAACTGCTATTTTCATTTGCAGGAATCACATTTCAGCCTAGAAGTTTCAAAGCAGACAACACTTAACCCTTTCCCACAT
Organism: Serripes groenlandicus; assembly: GCA_031761405.1. Taxonomy (NCBI): domain Eukaryota; kingdom Metazoa; phylum Mollusca; class Bivalvia; order Cardiida; family Cardiidae; genus Serripes; species Serripes groenlandicus. Next base: position 3,020,717 of record JASEVX010000022.1, read on the forward strand.
ACAACAAATCTGCAGCAGACCACTTTGAAAACATCTTTGCAAAATTTTGAGAAATCGAAGGAATAGTTAATTGGTTGATTTCAATCATTGTTTGAATTGTCATATGACAATATAGAAATCATGTATAACTAAATGTTGCCATGGTCATGTTGGTATATTAATATGAATATGGGGTAAAGGGTTTTCATAAACCGAAAAAAATACATGAGGTAATAAAGTTAAAACAAAATTGTAAAGTATGAAAGTCAAATTACAGTTCTTTTGATGTCTAAACGTATCTCATATATATTTAAAATCTGAAACAAAAGACTTTGAAAACATATCTGCAAAAACATGGAAAATTTCAATTTTTTAAGTACAATTATTGAAAAAAGTGGAAATAATTGATACATAAGTAGAAAATGCTCATAATGATCAGGTTCTGTTTTTGTCACAATATTTTCAAAAGTCATCTGATGCATATGGGTAAAGGATAATCAACCAGATTCAGAATATTTTTTGACAGATTTAAGGCTTTCGCACATATAAACGCATATTTTGAAAACATTGCGACAAAAGGAGAAATTGCTCAAAACAAGCAATATGTGATCTTCCATATATTTGCTTTGATGTTTTCAAAGTCGTCTGCTGCAGTTTTGAAGCATGCGGGAAAGGGTTAAAGTCCATGACTTCAGTCAGTATGATTAAAGAACTGACTGTCATGCAGGGCTAAATGGGATTATAAATATAAAACCACAAATCCCGTACAGACGTCCAAGGAAAGTGGGGATAGTATAAAGGGGCTTACAAGCAAAGCGGACTAAAAAGAGAATATTGACAACCGTAAACATATCACAAACTTCTAAATCCTCCCTGATGTTACAATAATGATATCATGCAATTTTATATAAATCTGGTAACTAAACCCTTTGCCTGTTAATGGATAACTTTGCAGCAGACAACTTATGAAAACATTGTGGGAAATTGAAAATTTACTCAAAATGAACAATTTCTCCTTTTCCCTTTAATAATGCTTTCAGCACTATTTCTAAATTAACTTTTTAAATGATGTATCTTTTTCCTCGGATATTTTTTAGGGAGACAAAACTTGTATTATTTGATCAGGTAAACATGCAGTTTACCCATTCCCACATACAAAATTATGGCAAAAGTATCTATTGAGGACAGTATAGTTTCTAAATAAAGTTGAACATTTTGTGAGAAAAGGAGCAATTCTCCAGATGATATAAAATGACATCATATGTTATGTCAGTACCTAACTCACAAAATTTGCATCATGCACCATTAACATACCATACCTACTTTTGCAAAATATCATGTCAATTACAAGAATTGAAATAAATTTTCATTTATTGTAGTTTATATATTATTTATAATTTATTTATCATTGAACATTTAATATAAGAATTCTTAGCCCTCTTGATTTAACCCTCTAATAACAAACTCCTGCAGACACACTCATTTGTTACACATGCATAAATACCACTCAGGATAGAATTTATTCATCCAGAGATAAAATGGTGAATTAACTCAATATACATACATTTAAATCCACAAACAACTGTAGACGGTAATATGCTGACATATTTATCCCTTTGAAGACTGTTGTATACTTCAAATTACCTCCCTTTAAGCAATACAAGGATATTTACCTTGTGATTCGTATGAATAAGATTGATAAACATTGAAATTATATGAATGAAAACTATTGTTTATATTAGTAACAACATCCAAATTAAATTTAAGCCAAGATAAATGTGTACACATTTCATTAATTGTTTGTAGATACCCTAATGTATAGGTATGAATATAAAATTTTTATCACATGACAATGCTTGTATCCGATGTAATATAACCATTACGTATTTCTTTATATACAACATGTGTAATATAAGATGACCTAATACTTGGAAAATGACGTCACGTCAGCGTTTTGACGTCATACGTTAGTCACTTTGGCGCCAAAACCCGTACATTTTATCTAGAAATATTGTAAACGTTAAGTACATTTTTATTGAAATACGCCTCATAAGTCACTTTATGTGATAGATATAATATATCATGCGTGTTATTTATTATTACTTTTAATAAACTAAGCTGAATATGACCTCGGCATAATTATTTCTGGCATTATTATACGGTTTACTGACGAAATTAAAATAGCTTTGGAAAAACCGATTTTCTTTGTGTGTTTCGTCATGTGATAAAAAGAATCTGACATTCGTTGTCATTTCATATAAAGTTTTATCAAACTCGTCCAAGATATTTGTTATTAAGCTCGCCACAGGCTCGCTTAATAACAAAAAATCTTGAACTCGTTTAATAAAACTTTATATGAAACAGGGTCTTTCAAATAGTAAGCGGGATAGACAGAATATTGCCCATGTTTAACTCGCTTTAAAAATAAATCATTTACGATTACATATTAGGACAAAATACCCTAATTCGCTAAGCGTGATAAATACACGCCGTGATAAACACTAATTCGCTAAGCGTGATAATTACACGCCGTGATAAACACTTCCAGGTAAAAATCGATAGGGACAAGATATTCAGTACGATAAGGCGTTTATATAGGGCGTTTCTAGACCATACTATTTGAAAGACCCTGTATGAAATGACAACTCATGTCAGATCCTATATATATAAACTTATAAACAAATTATTTATTTCAATCAGGGTGACTATATTACATTCATTATAGTCACCCTGTTTCAATGTACTTAGGTCTGTGAATCTCACAGAAACACCCATTTTAATATACCAACATGTAAAAGTAAATTTAAGTATGAACCGTTTTTGTATGTACTGAAACTAGAAACGTCCGTTTGTGTATAAGTATATTTCCAGTATTTGCGATTTTATATTGAGACTAGCTAACCCGGCACAGCGTGAACTTCCTCTACCAAATTGGTTGTTGTATGTGGAAAACGGTTAGCTGCTGAACATGTATTTAAATGTTTAATTCTGTTAAATATTTGAATTCCCTTTAAATTGTTTATTTAAATTGTCATACATGTGTTTTATTAGACAAAGGTGACAAACCAAATGGGAACTTAGGTAAATTGTGCGTATATACTTCAAATTACCTCCCTTTAAGTACTACCAGGATTTTTTTCTTGTGATTCGTATGAATTAGTTTGATAAACATTAACATTTCAACTAGACGGCAACATTTATTGTGAAACAGATATTTCTGTGGTTTATATATGTTCATGTCTGCACTTCTTCATCTAGAATTACTGCGTAATATATGATAGCATGTAAGGAACCAGATTACATTTACTGCGTGCCTCTCTTGTTCATGGTTCCCGGTTTAACATACTATCAAACTAAAAAAGCGTCTGAGGCAGGTAACCAATTCAGTTAACTGTTTAGACTAGATACAGTATGAATTTCGCTTAAAGGCGTATCGTCGGTGTGTTACTGCGCATCTTTTTTGCGCATGTCCTTTCCGATTCAGTTATGTGCTTTGCTCTTTTATGCTCATTGCGCTCATTTAAATTGTGAAACTGTCAATAACCGGAACACGATATCAACAAACCAACGAGGTGTAAATTCGGTGTAAAATCATTATGTCCGTGCAAGCTAGGCTGAAGAGTGGCAGATTTTTATCTTTTAAACGTGCAGAAAGCGAAAGCAATCGCACTCTTTTCAAAAGAATGACGGAAACTTGCATCGATACTGGATAATCGGTATGGGATTCGCCGCAAACTAAGCGGAAAACATGGCGGGAAGGAGAATTGTAGACTAGAACTCGTTTACTTGGAAGATCAGCCTGTTCGTGAAGACTGTGTGAAATAACACTATCTTAAGTAATATTTCTCCTGAAACCAGACATGGCTACGTCTCGTTATAGTATGTGGAACTGTGAATACTGTCGAAACAACCAAACGAGTTAACGACACCAGCCGAGCAAAAGGGGCAACTTTAGTTTAGGTAATTATCAAATTGAACACATTCAGTTAAATTTCAAGGAATTTTACCAAGGATTCTGTCGCTGTGATATAACTGAAATAATGTTGAAAACAGCATAATACGCTGTGATATAACTGAAATAATGTTGAAAACAGCATAATACCCTAATAAAACGAAGCCAACTTATTGTCAATATAGCCTGTAGAAATCAGTGTTTTTTTTGCGTTTATCCTTTCAATTACGAAAATAGTGACATGTAAAATATGATGAAAGTCAGCTTTTTATGAAATTTACTATTTAGGCCTACTTTTGTGAAAAAAAGAGGTGTCTTTTGATTGTGAATGGGGCCCCAATTTGGGTTATGAAATAAAACATACACACACAACATTCTATCATAGTCATAAATGATTACACATGTGTTTATATGTCTTAAGTAGATTGCAATATGATTTAGTTAACATTATATCAAAGCCAGGTATTTATCAACCTCTTTGTTCTATTTTTCAGTACTGTAGACAAGACTCCATATATTCAATTCAAATATGACATGGGTTCGCAGAAGGGTGGATCGGATGGAGCTATATAGAGTGGCTCCCACTCTAGTGGGGAGCAAGTCAGGAAAATGTGTTGCATTTTGACTTAGATCTCAAGACAATGCCCATCCATCAGTGTTGAAGAAACTGGCATGGTAGTTCTAAATCTTTTGAACCAGATGTGGCACACTGTCTTGTGCTCGAGATAGAAAATAGGAATGTGAATGCCTATGTCGTTATTATGGATGAGGATGCATCAACCATGGTGAAAATTCAAGTAACAGTTTCCCATTTTATACAAAGATGGTCAGACATAAACCACAAGACAAGAAAAACATGAAGGACACCAGTTGTACAATTTACTGAAAAAACTCTTTAACTACTCAAGTCAAGAAGTATTTTCAAAAGTGATTTAGTAAGACTGTAATGCAGAAAAAGTGTGATCAATATGCGCTTGCTAGATCTTTAAATCTAACTGTCCCAAACTCATTTAGAAAGCAGAGCCTATCAAACTATTCCAATTGTTTCCCTTTGTTCGACTATCATGAGTCTGCTGTAAGATCAGGATGGTTTTCACAGAGCACTGTTACTCACATACAGACCTGAGACGTTTTCTTATGCTAAATTGCTTCTGCAGCAGTCGACTTTAAACATCATGATAAAAGGAGAAATTGTTCAAATTGAGCAATTTTTTCTTTTCAGTTTTGTCACAATGTTTTCAACTGTTTTCAGTAAGCATACCTACATTTATAGAGACTTTCTATGTTTTTTACCCAAATGTTATCAAAGTTCTCTGCTGCTGATTTGTTGTATGTGGGAAAGGGTTAACATGTCTCTTATCTGGTAAAACTATGTGTGCCAGCCTTTTTACCCGCTCACAGCAGATCATGGTGGATGGAGTGCATGTGGGCTAGGCACATTTTCTTAACCTAGTATCTATGTCCCTGCTAGTACTGATTTGAAAAACCATGTATCATGTATAAGTTAACTGTGCTGGGATATAACTGAAACTTATACGGTTGAAATGGTGTAAATCTCAATTATAAATAGAATTATTGTATGTTTATTTTAAGGTTGATGTATGAACTTTGACAACTTGCTCATATTTTTTGTTGAACAAAGTTTCCCAAGATATATTTTTGTTTACATGACATTTTTTTTGACTATTCTATCATTCAGCTTTCAAAATAATACACCCATGCTTGTAATGCTCTACAGATAAACAATCTGAGTAACTTTGCAGAGGAAATGTTCATTTTGAATAACATAAAACTGTAATTTGTTCCTATGTTGTGAATCTTCCATGTTTCAGTAATTGAGTCTTCATTTTTTGCCAATGGATATGTGTACAGACACTGTTTGCTGTATTTCTATATGCACAAAATGAAACAGTTTCAATAGCATATTTGAGTATCATTCTGTGAGAACCAGACTGAATGTCTTTGTGACTAGCATAGATTTAGACCAACCTACACCTCTGTGCAACTTGATCTGATTGATCAGATCATATGCATGCTCAGACTGATGTTTATTGTAGAGAGTCATTGATGTTTTCAAGTGGTCACTGGATATATGATACAATCATTCATACATTGGCAGGTCTGTAATTCATTTCTCTGATGTGTTTATTATGAAAAGTTAACAAATGAAAATACCGCATCAAGGAAACAGCCCTGCAGCAGTTCTGATTGCTCGAATGAGCGAATAACTAGAACTGCTGCTATGCTGCTTTAAAAAGGCAGTTTTGATTCTTGCCAACAACAGGTCGTGGTAGATTGCCTGTAGGCAAGGCACGTATTCATAGCCTAACTAATGAAATTGTATTATCATTTATGTATAAGCAAACTGTTGCTGGTATATAACCGAAATACTGTTGAAATGGCATAAAACCCCAATCATAAACAGAAACCATATTATGTGTTGTTGAAGGTTGAGTACACTGTGCATACCCAGCTTAGAGCAATATTGTCTTCTGATCATGGTCTACTGAATTCGTCAGTGTTTTAGACTCTCACTTTATTATTATGAGTAATGGTAATATCTAGCCAGTCTCCCCAAAAGTTATATTTAAAAAAAAAGAAAATTAATGAAAGATTGATGAATTCATACTTTCTCTGTGTCTAGAAAAATTATAATCTCACAATATAGTTGATTACCACCAATGTTAGTCTGAGCATGACATAAGATTTTTTTATTTGAAAAAGATCAGATGCCACATCATAGATGATACTAAGATATATGTTTGTCTAGATATGTTTGTATAGTCTTCTGCTGTAGTAACCTTGTATGTTTGACAGTTTAGTGGGTTATGTTTTCACTTAACAACACTGATAGAATCTTAAATGTAATTTCACTAATTTGTATGTAATAAGTAAGAAAACCAATAGTTTCTTTACTTCATTGAACACAGCTTTTATTTAGGTATGCTTGTAACAAATTATACAAAATCTCTTTTTTGCAGAAATGCAATACCCCTTTCCCACTTGCAGAGCATTTTGAGGCATTTGCACTTGATGACTTCTGAACACATTGTCACAAAGGGATAACTTGCTCATAGTGGGCAATATGTTTGCATCAATTTGTTCAACTCTTTTCTTCTATGCTACCTACCTTCATTAACATAGACTTTCCATATTTTTGTCTGAATTTCTGCTGCAGGTTTGTATGTGGGAAAGGGAGTCATTGAGGATTTCGTATTGACCTGTTGCCTTCTTTTCCTACAGAGGCAAATTTTAATTTTGTTATTTAACCAATGTGAAATACATCATAAAAAGTGTTCCTGGTAATATGTACAGCAACTAGTGGTTTATTTGCTTAACCTTTTCCCACATACAATGATTGAATGCTATAATTTCTCCTTTTGTCGCAATGTTTTCAAAGATTGTCTGCTGCAGAGGCGTCAAAATAAGTTGAAATGAATGTGTGTATTTCAACATAATTCGTGTGAGACAGTGAGAGTTATTGAAGATATATATAGACTAGAAGATTTTCAAATTTGTAATTTTTCTTAAAAAAACAGTGTTTTATTTTGTTTAATTCAACAACCCATTTAAAAAGTTATTGATATGAGAAATATTGAAAAAATATCTCCACTAAAAATCTTTTAATTTTTAATTGAATTTTTTTTGGGCTAAAATTTAAAAAAATTGATAAAGGGAGATAATCCAATGTAAAATTCAACTAGTAAGCACTGCAACCATTGTTTTAAGCTTCATTCAAGAACCCTTACAACCAGTTATTCATATTACAAATTTATCAAAAAAATACTGCCCTAAGAGATATTTAATTCAAAATTGTATTTTTCCTTGGCTAATTTTATGAAAAAAAATCATAAAGGGAGATAATTCAATAGGAAATATCTCTGTAATTAGCACCGCGACCTATAGATTTTTTTGTTTCATTCAACAAGCCTTATAATAAGGTGTTCATATGAAAAGTATTAAAAAAATCTGTCCACTACAATTTTTTAAATTCCAACTTTTGTATTGTACCTGTGTCCAATTTTATACAAATTTGACCATGGCGGCCATCTTGAATTATTGTATATAAAGTGTTAAAATAGAAATATTTTAAAAATTGGTCAATATTGATGAAGTTGACACATGATTGATTCCTGTAATATGAAATAAAAACAAGTTGATATATAAATGTATGTGTTTGTGTTCACTGGTATGAAATAGTGATGTTTCCCTACATTCTGTTATATTTCCTTAAACTGAGCACATATATGTGTTTTTAAAGAGTGCATAGCAAAAAAAGTAGATCCGCGACCCATTGTTTTGAATGTTGTTTTGAGTTAGTCTTTGAGTAAGGAAGCTCTGGACAAAATTTAAGAAAATTCTGTCCATTGGAAAAATTCAGAGGATACGCCTTTAAATAAAAATGTACATATATTCAATTAATATATTGGCCTTTGTCTTTTGTTTTTAATTTGTAAAACTCACACATGTATATAGTGTAATAGGGATGTTTTAAAAGTCATTACCCTAAATTAATGTACAATTAAGGACAAAGAGAAATCAAGATATGTGGTCACGCTGGCAGGTCTAAATATTCCACTTGTTCGAAATTTCTAAGCATCACTACAGGAAGCCGCCGGCTTCCAATTAGCTGTTTACAATTTTTATATTATCTCATAAAGTGAACTCATGTTTTTTTTTATTCATCTTAAGCTAAATTGATTTATTAAGTTTTCAGCATGTTTGAGAAATATGTGGTCACGCTGGCAGGTCTAAATATTCCACTTGTTCGAAATTTCTAAGCATCACTACAGGAAGCCGCCGGCTTCCAATTAGCTGTTAACAATTTTTATATTATCTCATAAAGTGAACTCATGTTTTTTTTTATTCATCTTAAGCTAAATTGATTTATTAAGTTTTCAGCATGTTTGAAAAGTAGCATGTGATCATCTTGAACTGACCATGTGATTTTTTCATATAGCATAATGGCAGTCAAACATTATTATGTATGATATGTCCCTGTTATGTAATGTCATAGAAGGTAACATATTGCTGCATGTAACCCTTGCTTTCAAATTGTCATATATCATCATGTGTGTCATGAATTCATCATATATGATAATGTTTGTCCTTTTATGTCAAAGGTTGCACTACTTCTCAATCATGCTGTTTGTTAATATTTATCATGAATTTAAACTTTTGTTATTCAAATGATACAATTTATGTATTTTACCTTCTGGCTAAATATATAAATCTTCACATATTTTAATGTAAGGGTCTCTGCACTCATGACCTTTGACCTGATAATGTCAAAATCAACAGGTTTCTTCTAACAATGATGATCAAGATGTCAGTTCCTGCCTAATTTTGAGAATCAAAGGTCAAAATATTCTTCTATTTTCAGAGTTTGAAGCCCAGCGAGACCAATATTCTTTCTGATGTTTGACAAAAGGAATTGCAACAAGCTTCATTCGTCTTCGACGAATTAGCCGACAGTCTATGAAGAAAAGTAGCCAGTTGCTTGGGAAAGACTGTTGTGTGGAGCACTGGTGTGAGAAAACCAGGAAACACATGGGTAGGTGAACTGGCCGCTATGATATGACAAAAATATTGGTTAAAACTGCATTAAATCCCAATTAATCAACCTTCCATATTTCGTTATGACTAGAAAGTTCACTTTGTATACTCTTAATGAAGAGCAAAGGGAATGTAAATTATTCATAGATTTTGATATTTCTACCTGTATGCAACTTCAGTTCCCTGTTATTAATCTGCAACAGACAACTTTTAAAACATCTTGACAAAAACAATTAATAGAAAAATAAATGAAAGCATAAAAACTGAAACATTGTAGCAAAAGGAAAAATTGCTTGTTATAAACAATTTCTGCTTTTGCCACAATGTTTTCAAAATTCGATATAGATAAATTTGTCTATATCATGGGTTCATGGGTTCCAACATTCTTTAATTATTCACAAGAAATAGTTGGGTTTATAATATGTTAGATAGATAACTGCAAAGCAATACTGCTTGAAAACTATTTTTTTAAGATGGAAATAAACAAAGATTATCAGTGGACCTAACAAGAATTAACAATGGTCAAACAAAATGATATAAATCAACAACAATCTCCAAATCTTTTGAATATTTTAAGAAAAATGTCATCTTCTCTAGGTAGCTGAGCAAAGGTTTCACAGAATGCCAACAATAAATCAAAGAACATGTTATATGTATACCCTTTTATTTTGGAAAAGCTCAACAAACGTCTCATTTTACACTGTCAAAATACTTCATCGGTGTTTACTAATAAATCGATCAGCTACCGGTATCTATTTTATGAAAAGTCACCTCAGAAGAGAACCTCATGATAATAGCACATAATAGCACATTAACGTAATCATACACAGTTGACCATTCTGGTGTTTTGTCACAACACATTTGATTTCTAGATCACCTTGCTCCTCTGTGTAGCTTGTTTAAAATCTTACGTGTTTGTAATTTAGTTGTACATGTGCTTTGAACGTGTGAGTAACAAACATGAATGTACAGGACTTGGTATTCATTAGGAAAGTAAGTGACATCAATATTAAAACCTCTAAACAACTTTTTGTGTCACCTGCCTAGCATGGTAGGCACTTAGGGATTACTTTTTTTTTTGTCCGGCGTCTGTCTGTCTGTCTGTCTGTCTGAGTGCACGAATGGACACTTGTTGGGTACTGTCCATATCCACCAAAATGTTTATATCAATGTTTGTGATGGGTTCACAAAAGGGGGATAATCCAAATATTTTTATATCAGAGTTAATGCCCCTTTTCTGTCAAAAATTAAAATCTTCTGACAAGGCCCCGGTAGGTGACACACGTGCTCCGGGGAGCACTCCATTCTAGTTTTGTATTGCATGGCTCATATCATGTTATGATAGTTTTGGTAAAAAAAACCATGGGTGTATATAGTACACTATATAAACATTATGCTTTTGCTTACAAGACAAAATTGCTCAAAATGCATTACCGGACAATGACTATTTAAATCTTATAGATATCATTAAATGTTTGAAGGTTCTATCTTTTGTTGACTTTTGACAAAGCATATTGCATCTAAAAACATTGTGGGTAAAGGAGAAATTGTGAGCATTTACTTCTGTTCCTGGAATATTTTCAATGCTAAACATTGAAGCGAGTAAACATAAAAAATGTCTGGCTAAGCCTGTGAACATTCTTAATGTCAGATTGATTACCTTTGTAGAAAGCACTGTTTTGCACTGTAAGTACCATCTTGGTTACAGCTGGAAGCAAAGCCATTCCCCAAGGAGTGAGCCAACATGGCGTGAACCCAACAGTTAGCCAGCATGTCTGGCTCCACCCACTTAATATCAACTGGAAACAAATTAAACCATGAGAATATTCATTGGACAACTTTGAAAAAGAAAAATTATCTCTATAAATGAAAGAACAATTATTGAATATATAAAATTAAAAAGATTGTAGCAAAATTACATCAGAAGAGACATTAGACAATGTCTGCATGTTGGAAAGGGGGGTTAACATCAGTAAGGAAGTGGAAGTATAACGGAGTTATAATTTAAACATTGTAGGAAAAGGAGAAATTATGCTTTCCCAGTGTTTTCAAATGTCATAGACTTTGAGGTATTTAAATTTGTCTTTATCAATTTATGAATAAAAGAATGTACATACAAAGTTGGAAGTTGATACGTTGACAAAAAAAAAAGCTGAACTAAAATACTTGAACAGGGGTAATAACTTTTAGAATAAGGCAGGCTAGAGTTATCCTTCTTATACTGATAACTAGCTTTCAGTGTTTCAAGTTTGAAGTAAAACCGCCAAACCAAAACAAAGTTATGACCACTTAATGCAAATCAACAGACAAACAGACATGGCGAAGTGATCCCTAAGTATGTCCCTATCTTAGAAACATGTAACACAAATATCACCTTTTGGATCTTCATAAAACATGCCTGCAAACACTTCATTGAGTTTATTTTCCTTTGCTATTGGTCCTCGAGGCTCATTTGTATCTCTTGTTCTTTTACTGGTAACTTTACCGCCATCTTCAGGAAAGAAAAAAAAAAGTTAACCCTTTCCCAGATATAGAGGTTTTCTGACACCTCTTCAGCAGACGACTTTTGAAAACATTCTGACAAAAGGAGAAATGGCTCAAAACAACTATCATTTATGGAATTATTCCGAAAACAATTCCAGGATTATTTCAAAGTCGTCTCCTGCAGAATTGTTGTATGTGGTACCTCATTCAGACTACTTTTTACAGCTCTGCAGCAGACAACTATGGGAAATCATGAAAAAATTCTCTTTTTCCCACCAGGTTTTCATTTTGTATCAAAGACGTTCCTCCAATTTTCCAACAAAGTAACTCAATTTTTATAAGATGTTTCAAAAGCAGACAACACTCAAAATATCCTATAAAATGGGGATGTTATGAGCAACTTATCCCTTTCCCGTATTCACATGTTTTCAAAAACATTGCGAGAAAAGGAGCTCTACTAAATAATTATACTTTCATCCAAAGAAAAATTTCAAGTTATTTTGGTATGAAAGGGTTAATTATTATAAGTGTTTCAGATCACAAGAACCAAGTTCCATTTTTTTTTCTTATTACCTATAATGTATATGAGCTAGATTCTAGGAATACAACTCCAGATCAGGGCAAGTTGTTCCAAGAACTACAGTAATTACCTCCCTTGTTGGCCATTTATATATACAAATTTGATTAAAAAAGTATGTGACAGTTAGAAAACAGACAGTATTTTAACCCTTTCCCACTTGTGTAGATGTATTTTGACACATCTGAAGCAGATGACTTTTGAAAACATCGTGACAAAATGAGAAATTGCTCAAAACAAGCAATTTCACCTTTTGCCACAATGTTTTCAACTTTTTTCAGTAATTATACTTTCATTTATAGAGATTTTGCATGTTTTGTCACTATGTTTTCATAGTCGTCTGCTTCAGACTTGTTGTATGTGTGAAAGGGTTAAGTTGGACAATCATATTTCCTTGAAGACTGATAAACAATGCATGCTTTCATCTGATGGCAGGGATGCATAGACAGATATTTTATCTTAATTCCTCACAAAGTCCTTGTTGTTAGTTTTCCTGCTCTATAAAACATCAAGTTTAAGGCCTTTTCAACAGTGTAGATCACTGCACATTTGTACAGGTTGATCTGACACTGCACTGCTAGCCTAAGAAGTTTGGAAGAAATTGTTGTCAACTTGAGTCCGAAAGTAAGGATAAACATGCACAGCTTTACCTAAACTTTTCATTTTTATGTTAACCCTTTCCCTCTTGCAGACGCATTATTTTGATGCATCTGCAGCAGACGACTTTTTGACAACATTTTGGCAAAATTGGAATTGCTAGCTTTCATCTCTGTTTAATTTTATACTTTCATTTATAGATAATTTCCATAGTTTTCATATTTTAAGCCAGATATTTCTTGTAAGTGGGAAAGGGTTTAGGTTGAATTTCTCATGTGTATACCTTTAGGATGAGATGACATTACTCTTGATTGTGGGTAATTCATTGTATTTCTTAATGCAGGTTCTACTTTAATTAAGGCATGATTTCTACCCTCTTCCATTATGCTAAAATCATCTGGTTCATCAATAACAATATTAGTAGTGGCTGATTTGGAAGCTGTCAAGTGTAATATTTTGAGAACATTTACAGAGGAAAATTATGTAATAGGTCTGCCATGCGCTTCAACCCCACCTCCCTCTTTTTTTCTTACATGCTGACAACTTTGAAAACATAACGATAACAATGGTGAAAATCTCTATAAATGAAAGTATAATCATTGAAAAGAGTTGTAAACATTGTGAGAAAAGAGTGATTTCTTCATTTGCCACAATGTTTTTCAAAAGTCATCTGCTGCAGATAAAATTTACAGTTACTTTGAGATGACTTTTGACGTTTCTTTAGCCATTTTTTTTTAATATTGTTGTGCTAAAAGATGAATAATTCAACATGAGCTTTTTGTTTTCCTTTTCAAACTTTATTTTGAACTGCTTCAGAAGACTTCAAACAGTCTAGATGTTATGATGAAAAAAATCACAATATTGTCTACCCTGTGAAATTTATTATTTCAATGGTGCTAACTGTTTCAATAGTATTTTCAGGGTAAATTAGCATCAACATTATCTTGACATGGTGCAGCAGTAGTAATACTACTACAACACCAAGAAGGGAGGCCAAATTACAACCATAAACATAGTTCTTTACTGGTCCCATTAGCTTAGCAGTGGAGGCATTGGCTCTTGGAGTTGGAGATTGAAAGATTGGATCCTGGAAGTAGCATTGGGATACATTCTGATATGGTCAGTTGCTGAGCCAATAGCTACTTAAATTATGTCTTTCAGAATGTACACCAATGCTGCTACCACTGTGTAGGGTTAGAGCTTTTGAAATAATGATACTGTATGCCTTTCAGCTTGTTTTCGAAAAGAAAAGAATTCAGGAAGTACACATGCTGAAAATAAGAGTTTCTCTAAATCAGAAATAGTTGGCCCTTTTAAACCTTTCAGATTCTTTCTGATGCCTCTGAAGTAGCAGACTTTTGGACATAAACAAGGAGTTTCACAGTGTTATTATGATGGCTCAGAAAATATCTGAAAGAAAAGATACAGGAATCGTCAATTTGAAAACATTGTTGTAAAAGGAGATCTTACTTGTTATGAGGAATTTCTTGACCCCTACAATATTTTTAAGAGTCCTATGCTTTAAAGGCATCAAATGTCAAGTGTATCATGAATCTACCATGGGTGAAAAGGGATTTGGGACTGGGTGTCCAGGATTCAACCAAACTCTTGAGTGCCCTTGGGGAAGATATATTTCCTAGATGGGTACTGGTTTGTCACCCAGGGTTCATGATTTACTGTTATGTTGCTGTGATAAAGCTGAAATACTGTTGAAAACAACATAAAACAGCAATTTCTCTTATTTCTTTTAAAAACATTAGTCAATGTTTCATTTGACAATAGTGATATACTCTCATGTAATGGGTCAAGCATACTGAAGAGAATCAAGGAACACAAAATAGCATCGGAACCAGGTTTTCGATGGATCGTAACATAGGTGATTTACTTTTAATTTAGTTATAGTGTCCTTGACCTGAAATTATTACAAGAGCTGTCTGTAAGACAGCGGGCTCGACTATTCCACCACTTATAAGTTACTGAGATATGGACTCTAAAGCTTTAACCAGAATTTCACCAGGGTGATAATTTGCAAAATATGCAGGAGAAGTTATCCAACTTGATTATTTACATAGGTATAATGGTTGGGAAGGATTGTATAAAGTTTCAATGCAATGCATCAAGTAATACTAAGATATGGACTCTTAATGTAGTTGCATGCACAACTTTAACCAGAATTTCCAAGTAAAAAAGGGGCATAATTTGATATATGTGCAGCATTGAGTTTTCTTAATTGTATACATAGGTGAGATGGTTGGGAATGATTATATAAAGTTTTAACACAATACTTTAAGTAGTTACTGAGATTGAGATAATGGACACTGCAAGCACAACTTTAACCATAATTTCTAAGTAAAACAAGATGTGTTTGTGAAACACTAATGCCCCCGAATGGCAACATCTAGGTCAAAGGTCAAGGTCGCCAAGTCAAAAATGTTGGTACTGACAGAAAGGTCATGTCACAAGGAATACACATGTGAAATATGGTAGCCGTACCTGTTATGGTTCAAAAGTAGTGGTCAAGGTTAAAGGTTTTTTTCGAGAATGGCAACATCTAGGTCAAAGGTCAAGGTGAACAATTTTGGTACTGACAGAAAGGTCATGTCACAAGATATACACATGTGAAATATGGTAGTCGTACCTGTTATGGTTCAAAAATAGTGGTCAAGGTTAGATGTTTTTTTCGAGAATGGCAACATCTAGGTCAAAGGTCAAGGTCGCAAGGTGAACAATTTTGGTACTGACAGAAAGGTCATGTCACAAGTTATACACATGTGAAATATGGTAGCCGTACCTGTTATGGTTCAACAGTAGTCGGCAAGGTTAAAGTTTTTATCGAGAATGGCAACATCTAGGTCAAAGGTCAAGGTCGCAAGGTGAAAAATGTTGGTACTGACAGAAAGGTCATGTCACAAGGTATACACATGTGAAATATGGTAGCCTTACCTGTTATGGTTCAAAAGTAGTGGGGAAGGTTAAAGTTTTTTTTGAGAATGGCAACATCTAGGTCAAAGGTCAAGGTCGCAAGGTCAAAAATGTTCATGAAAGGTCATGTCACAAGGAATACACATGTGAAATATGGTAGCCGTACATGTTATGGTTCAAAAGTAGTGGTCAAGGTTAAAGTTGTTTTCGTGCAGACAGGCCAAAAACTACATCTAGGTCAAAGGTCAAGGTCGCAAGGTCAAACATTTTGGTACTGACAGAAAGGTCATGTCACAAGGAATACATATGTGAAATATGGTAGCCGTAACTGTTATGGTTCAAAAGTAGTGGTCAAGGTTAAAGTTTTTTTCGAGAATGGCAACATCTAGGTCAAAGGTCAAAAATGTTGGTACTGACAGAAAGGTCATGTCACAAGGAATACACATGTGAAATATGGTAGCCGTACCTGTTATGGTTCAAAAGTAGTGGTCAAGGTTAAAGTTTTTTTCGTGCAGACAGACAGACGTGCAGACAGGCCAAAAACTAGATGCCCACCGAATCGGAGATTCCGGGGGCATAAAAAGGGCCATAAGATGCAATATATGTATATACAGCATAGAGTAATCTTAACTGTGCACATAGGTGTGATGGTTTGGAAGGATTCTTTAAAGTTTCAATACAATGCTTCAAGTAGTTACTGAGATTTGGACTCTTAATGTAGTTGCACGCAAACTTTAACCAGAATTTTTAAGTAAAACTAGAATGAGTGCTCCGCGGAGCACGTGTGTCACCCCATTGAAAGTGTGACGGACAGACACCGGACAAAAAAAAAAGTAATCCCTAAGTGCCTACCATGCTACGCAGGGTGACACAAAAAGGGCCATTCAACTTGATTTTTTTACATTGATGTGATAGTTGGGAAGCATTGTGGAGAGATTCAATGAAATACATCCAGTAGTAACTGAGCTATGGTTGAATATATGTACTTGCATGCAAAACCTTAGTCAAGGTGTGATGCCGACACCAGGGCGAGTAGAATAGCTCTCATATTTTCTGAATAGTTGAGCTGAAAACTAAACAAAGCTTCCTCTCTGTCTAAGCAACTTCCAATTACATTCTCTCTATGATTAGGTCAACAAGTCTAATGAAAGTTTTTCATCAACATCTCCATTCTTAAATAACCTGGATTGAACGTTGTTGAAAACGTTGTAAATAAGGACAAAACAAATAAACTCACATGGCAGATGACTTTTGAAACATAGTGGGAAAAGAATACAAAATAATAAATGAAACAAAATGATAATGCGTAATTTTGAATTTATTTCCATAGCAAACTGTTATATACATTTTTGATAAAGTAGTACATACTTTTGTGAAATGAACATAAGGAATATATCTAAGGAGTAAATATAACTAAAATAAATGATATCAGCTGGCCCATAGTTTCTTAATGTATGCATAGTATTATATGAGTTCTTTATCCCAGTGTTTACAAAAAAGCCTCTGAACAGCAATTTGTGAAAGAATTCTACTGATTTCATGCATACTGATTTATTATTTACCAATTACCTGATATGATGATTTTTAGAACTTTTGAAAATTGAATCATTAGAAGCAAAGATAACTGAAACCATAATTTTTGTTACAGAATAAAAAAACAAGAGCGCCAACTCTCGTCTGCTTTTTTCTAATTAAATAAATTACTGAGTAATCGTTAAAGCAAGTTATGTGACTTGGTATACACATGCGTATTGTTCCCAGGAACATGTGTACAAAGTTTCATTTGGAACTTTTGAACACTTGTTGAGTTGTGAGGTAAGGTTACAGTTTTGTGATGACACAGT
The DNA here is from genome assembly GCA_031761405.1 of Serripes groenlandicus. Taxonomy (NCBI): domain Eukaryota; kingdom Metazoa; phylum Mollusca; class Bivalvia; order Cardiida; family Cardiidae; genus Serripes; species Serripes groenlandicus. Next base: position 3,038,628 of record JASEVX010000022.1, read on the forward strand.
CGACGACGCCAAGGGTATCACACTACCCCAACTTTTTTTCTTTTAAAAAACAGAGGAGCTAATAATGCTGAGAAAAAGAACACAATTTTATCAGCCCATCCATGGAAAAGGGTATTAGTTGGCCTTTGTTAACCCTTTCCTTCATATAGACGCTTTCTGAGATTTTCTATGTTTTGACAAAAGACGTTCAAAGTCGTCTGCTGCAGAATTGTCATATGAGGGAAAGGGTTAAAAGAGTAGTTCCATATGAGCCTGTATATCCACACAGTCTGATCAAGATGTACACTGTTCACTCATTATTTACATAAGCTTGTAAGAAGCATCTGTCAACACTGAGCAAATGGACAGGGCGATCTGTACATACACCGTTTACAAATCCAAACTTGTATCTTTCCCAAGGAAGAGCTCATAGTGTTTGCGAGTCATACATCAGGTCATTGCACTTAAAAGCACAGGCTTTTTCAAACAAATGAACATTTTGATCAGTTTTCACATTCTGACACTGTGATCAGAGTTTGATCTGGTATTTAGACAATCATACTCAACAATTTCTCCTGTTCCCATAATGTATCAAAATATAAATATATATATATTTAATTATTTTCTTCTAATGTTTTCAAAGCAGAAGAGCTTTTAAAATCATATCAGGTAAAAGGTTAAACAATGAAACTGAAAGATCTTCACTTATGTAAAAGCTCCATCTTTTTTGTGTGCAGAATAATTTAATTAATAAATATACTGTATTGGTATGAAAAAGCGAATAAAAAAGCTCAGCTTGTAAGTCCTTAATTATTATCTGCAAGTTAACTCAAGTTACCAGTTTTCTGATCCGAGAAATCTTCTACTGACTCATCTGAATCTGTCAAGAAGAATAAGCATGAAATTGTACAATAAAACTAGAGGCAGACATATGCATATATAACAGTGAAATTGCAGGTAACACATAAGTGATATTGAATCTTTTATGATACATTGAGCAATTTATTCTTCCTTTTCCTATGACGTTTTTCAGTCTTAATACTAAATTATGTTTTGTATATGTTTCCCTTTCTTACTTTAGACGATTCCAATTCTGTTCATAAATAGCAATTTAGGTAGTAGACTTCACTTTTACAGGGTTTTTTAAAGAACCATTTTATATCAAATTCCATTATCATACATAAAACACTCACATTAGCCTGTACATAATATGTATAGTCTGATCAGAGTGATCCTTAAGATATTCCATATGTTTGTCAATATCTTTTTTAAGTCGTCTTCTTCCAATTTGTTGTATGTGGAGAAGGGTTTAAAGTAAGTATGAGAGTTCTCAACAATATCCACCTGCATTTTGACGCAATAGCAGTAAACGACTTTTTTTGTTTTTTTGTTTTTTTCACTTTAGCTATATAAGCTCCGCCCCCTGGCGGCCATAGTTTCTGACCAATCAATTTGGCTTGAAGGAATCTGATAGAGGGTCACCCTAGGAACATTTCTACAAAATTATTTGAATATCGGCCTGACACTTTTGGAGGAGAAGATTTTTTAAGTTTTCACTATAGCCATATAATGCAAAATAGCCCTGCCCACTGGCAGCCATATTTTTAGACCAATCAACATGGCTTGAAGGAATCTGAAAGTGGGTCACTTAAGGAACATTTCTACAAAATTATTTGACAATCGGCCTGACACTTTCGGAGAAAAAGATTTTTTAAGTTTTCACTATAGCCCTAAATAGTCCCGCCCCCCTGGCGGCCATGTTTTTCAACCAATCAACATAGCTTGAAGGAATCTGATAGAGGGTCATCCAAGGAACATTTCTACAAAATTATTTAAAAATCGGCCTGCCACTTTCGGAGAAGAAGATTTTTTAAGTTTTCACTATAGCCATATAAGGCAAAATAGCCCCCCCCCCCCCCCCCCCCCCTGGCGGCCATGTTTTTATACCAATCAACATGGCTTGAAGGAATCTGATAGAGGGTCATCCAAGGAACATTTCAACAAAATTATTTGAAAATCGGCCCAACACTTTCGGAAAAGAAGATTTTTTAAGTTTTCACTATTTGAAAATCGGCCAACCAGTTTGGGAGAAGAAGAATTTTGAAGTATTTTTCATTTCGTTGCCATGGAAACCAGAATTCTGCATGGATTCCAAAAATTTGAACGAAATCTGGTGAGGTCATTGAGAGGATGTTTTCTGTGAAGTTTCATCCCAATTGACCCACTGGTTACTGAGGAGAAGAAGTTGAGGCACGACGGACAAAAGGCGATCACAATAACTAGCTAAAAACATTGTGGCCAAATGGGAAATTACTCATGATAAGCAAATTTCTCCTTTGGCCACAATGTTTTCAACTTTATTTAACAGTTGAGCAATCTTTATTGGTGATATTTTTCACCACTTGTTGGCGTCCATGTTTTTTTTTAACAATCAACATGGCTTGAAGGAACATTTCAACTAAATTATTTAAAAATCGACCTTACACTTTTGGAGAAGAAGATTATTTAAGTTTCCACTATATAAAGCCCCGTCCCGTGTCGGCCATGTTTTTTGACCAATCAACAAGGCTCGAAGGAATCTGATAAGAGGGTCGGTCAGGTCACCCAAATATATTAAAAACTACAAAAAATATTTGAAAATTGGCCAACCGGTTTGGGAGATAAGAATTTTAATTATCTTTTTCGTTTGTTTGTCATGGAAACTAGAATTCTGCATGGATCCCAAAATTTTGAAGGAATTCTGGTGAAGTCATTTGAAGAATGCTTTCTGTGAAGTTTGACCCCAATTGACCCATTAGTTACTAAGGTGAAGATGTTGACAGACGCACAACGGACATATGGCAATCACAATAATTCACCTTGAGCACTTCTTGTTCAAGTGAGCTAAAAATGAAATCATGATTTAACATTATTTAAATTGTACCAAGATTGTTTAATGAATGAAAGACAGACAGATATTAAGCTAATCTTGTATTACCTTCAGACAAATATTAAAATAAAATTGGATTACCTTCATCTCTTTTCACAACATTTTCTTCATCTGTATCACTGTTTATGTTATTGTCACCCTTATAATCGTTATCGTCTAAAAAATTGATAATATAAAAATTATTCTCTATTTGTATTGTATTATATTGCTCAACCTTTCCAACATATATGGAATATATTTTATAAACGAAAGGTTTATAATTTAGAACAAGAGGCCCATGAGGGCCTATGCTCTACTGGGATGGTTCTTTGGTCATTTGCAATCCAGAGCATGTATGTATGGTGAATATCGGAGAGTAAATGAAGCCTCTTTTGTGTTCACAAGCTCTATTATAGCAATTTTGACAATTTCAAGAGCCATAATCCAGTCTTGCATGAATGGATCTGGCTGGTTTTCAAAAAGAACCGAGCTCTCATCAATATTTAACTACTATCTAAGTTTGGTGAAGATCAGATTGTAAATGGATCCTCTATTGTGTTCACAAGCTCTATTATAGCAATTTTGACAATTTCAAGGGCCATAATCCAGTCTTGCATGGGTGGATCTGGTTGGTTTGCAAAAGGAAATTGAGCTCTCATCAATATTTAACTACTATCTAAGTTTGGTGAAGATCGGCTAGAAAATGGAGACTCTTTTGTGTTCACAAGCTATATTATAGCAATTTTGACAATTTCAAGGGCCATAATCCAATCATGCAAGGACACATCTGGCTGGTTTTCAAAAGGAACCGCGCTCTCATCAATATTTAACTTCTATCTAAATTTGGTGAAGATCGGATAGTAAATGGAGGCTCTTTTGTGTTTACAAGCTGTATTATAGCAATTTTGACAATTTCAAGCCTTGAAGGGCCATAATCCAGTCATGCAAGGGCACATCTGGCTGGTTTTCAAAAGGAACGGAGCTCTCATCAATATTTAATTACTACCTAAGTTTGATGAAGATCAGATAGTAAATGGAGCCACTATTGTGTTCACAAACTCTATTATTTTTTGACAATTTCAAAGACCATAATCCAATCTTGCATGGGCAGATCTGGCTGGTTTGCGAAAGGAACTGAGCTCTCATGGATATCTAACTACTGTATAAGTTTAATGGAGATACAATCAAAACTGAAGGCTTTATCGCGTTCACAAGCTGTATTATAGCAATTTTGACAATTTCAAGGGCCATAATCCAGTCTTGCATGGGCGGATCTAGCTGGTTAGCGAAAGGAACTGAGCTTTCATGGATATCCAACTACTGTATAAGTTTGATTGAGATACAATCAAAATTGAAGACTTTATCTAATTCACAAGCAATTGTTTACGGGTGCACGCACACACAACGCCATGGCATAAGCTCTTCTGGCCTTTGGCCAGTAGAGCTAAAAAGAAGAAAAAATTGACACTGTGAATAATATCTCTTTATGCCAAAATGGTCTGCTGCAGATACTTTCAAAACAGTCTGCATGTGTGAAAGGGTAATTATGATAAGCATAAGATATAAAGGGAAGCAACAAAATATTATCAATAGTTGAGTTATGGTTATTTATAAGGTAACACTCAGAGATTGTCTTTTTAACCCTTTCCCACATATAGACGCTTTCTGACGCCTCTGCAGCATTGGCCTTTTGAAAACAGTGACAAAAGAATTTCTCCTTTTGCCACAATATTTTCCACTTTTAGTCATAGGTTATCCATTCAATTATAGAGATTTTCTATGAGGGAAAGGGATAAGTTTACACTCAGAGATTGTCTTTTTAAATATATCATAAGTCTGAAAATATTTTAATATGTAGGTCAGCCATTCTGTCTTATTGTAACGTTTATCAGTTTATATTAGTGCTTTATATATAAACAAGACGGATGTTTGATGCAAAGCATCAAAGAGAAGCCGCAATATTTCGATTCACATGAAGAAATAATCAAAAAGATCATTTAAATCCACAAACATTAGAACAATTTAATCTGTAGTCAGTAATGCTGATATCGGTTATTGAAGATATAAGTTTTATGTAGGATATTTAACCTGGCAGGGTCTGTGTTTTAAGTGAATGAGATAATTTAGAGTCAAACTAATCATGAAAAGTGACATATAATACTAAAGATAAATGGACAAGAGGTTATGATAAATTTAAATTAGTACCTAAAACAATCAACTATTTGTATTGAACATACGCCCTGCTATGATAATGTTTTATCAAATAATGCTGACACACAGAAAATCTGTTTTTCGTTTGTATCGGTAAGTCATGATAGTGGATAAGGGTTTCCCACATAAAACAAATCTGCAGTAGACGACTTTGAAATTATCAAGTAAAAAATATAAAAAACCTTTATAAATGATCGTATGATAATTGAAAAGTGTTGAAATTATTGTGGCAAATGCAAATATTGCTCATTATGAGCTCTCCTTTTGCCACAATGATTTCAATGATGTTTACCCTGACAGACTTTAAAATCACCAAGTACAAAACATAGAAAATTTCTATAAATGATAGTAAGATAATTGAAAAGAGTTGAAATTATTGTGGCAAATTGAGCAATTGAAATTCAAAGCTGTCGGATTACAAACGAACAATCTAGAGTTGACGAAACTGATGTGAACTTGTGTCGTGATTAGCATTCAGAAAATCAAGGAAACGTATTTCAATGTACACGTAATCCGAAAGACTGACAAGAGCTGCAGCGACTTTTGAAAACATTGTGACAAAAAGAGAAATTGATCACAAGGAATTTATCCTTTTGCTACAATGTTTCTGCTTTATGTCCATAAATTATACCTTCATTTAGCAAGATGTTCCAATTTTTGTGGCGATTGGTTTGACAATCGCCACAATGCTAACAAAAACAACAACAACGAAACAAAATTTATATAGTCAGTTTTGAACAGTCGGTTGGATATTTCTGCAAAACCAATTTATTCACTTCCGTTAAACCGTCAAATATATATATAGTTCCATCAGTGATGCAGAGACACGATTAATAATGATCATGTTATTGCTACTTTGATACCGGATTGATACTAAGATTTGAGATTTATCGAGAAAATATCTAAATAGAGTTAAAATATTTACATATTATCTTATTTCATGTTTGGGCAGATAATAAATATCATTGCGCGTTCTATCTTCCAACTACACAGGTTTAATTTACTGTAGCCAACCGTAACCTTTTGACCTTTAATAAGACACGCAAGTCTGGAAATTCCAAAAGGTTCTATAAATAGCTCAAAACACTGGTTAGTGATGGGTATAGCTAGATAGCGAAAACAACTTATCGGTCACGACAACAACTTTTTATATGACTTTAAAACCCATGTAACAATCTTTTTTCATTAAATATCACTTTAACATCACATGATAAATGGATTTATAACAAATTAAATCCATTTGTTAACATTATTTTGTACTTATTATCGAAAAATATGTATTTCGGGATCGACATAGGCTAAAACCCATATAAATGCGTAGATTATGCTGGTGGAATGGAAATATGTCGTCTCATTGTTGACGGGGAAAATAGAATGAATAGTTTAAAATTAATTGAGGGTAAAAATAGGAACAAATGATTTATTATTAATGATTGATTTGATTAAGTGTACTTTAATTCCCTCATAAGAACAGACGTTACACATTCAATCCGAATCACGACAGTTATCAGCCTACGAAAACATCTTTATATTATCCTAGCATCCTATGAAAACAATATTATATTGTCCTACGAAAATGACTTTTATGAATTTTCTTAAGAAAATCTTTTCCTACATGCTTTTTTAGGGTTTTAAAATATTCTATGAACATGTTCTCACAATGTTTTCAACTTCTAAAATGTTCTATCTCCAATAAAAATGTTCTTTCAGCGGTCACATTCTCACAATGTTTTCAAATTTTCTTACAATGTTTTCAACTCTTACAAAGTTCTATCAGCGATCATTCTATCACAATGCTTTCGACTCTTACAAATGCAATGTCTTACATTATTTTCTCACAATTTTTTCAACTCTTCAAATGCTATATCTTACTGTGATGAAATGAGAAATTTCACACTTTCTCACAATGTTTTTAACTCTTTAAATGCAATGTCTACACATTATGATAAGCTGAGAAATTCCACATTTTATCACAATGTTTTCAACTCTTCAAATGTTACATCTAACATTGTGATAAAATGAGAAATTTCACATTTTATCACAATGTTTTCAACTCTTCAATTGACCTGGTGCATCCGAACTCAAATGAACTGCTCAAACTTAGGTGTGTTCTTAAATCTCAATTTTATAAACACTTTATTCTGTATTTGTTGCAACTATATGAAAGCGTCTAGATGATAAGACTGGTTTACAAAGGTTATACGCGTTCGAGCGCAATCCTCTGTACGTTCTAGAGTCAATTAGCTGTCAAAAGATGCAGCTTTTCTCAAATTTAACCGCAGAGTGCACTATTATTGAAAATCGCAAGGCATACACAGAGATACTGTTTGTTACGTTGCAGGATTTTCTATACGATCGCCACTACAGTGCCATCGGCGCTTTGATTACTTAATGTGATACATATCTGTTGTACGTGGGAGAGGCTTAACATAGTAACTAGTTTCAATTTTTTCTAAAACGTTAAACCAGTGCATGAAAATTTACTTGAATTTATTTCTCAAACTGTAAATTTACCAGTTGATATGCTGTCAACATTTACAGTGATAAGTTAAATACAGTTCAGTTAATCCGATCACTCTTTGTTTGTAAGAACCAGAAGATTTCATTTCATTTAAGTTTTCTGGATGTTCACATCGCATCCATGATAAAACATGTTGTCGGCTAGGCAAAATACACAGATATCGTGTTTACCGCGACATTCTTGAATGTGAAACTGCAACAGCGAAAAAGAACGAAATTGATCTTCATGTCTGCATTTTGCGATGACAATTGTACTCAAAGTTAACTTTGAATCAAGTATGTACTGAACATGAAAGATTATTAAAAGCAAAGCAAATGAAAAATGTATGTGAAATTACGATAAAAATGAAAATCTATAAATAGACTATAGATGAATGGTACTGTATTTTATTTTAGCTCGTAATTTGATTCGGGAACCGGAGTCGCAGCGCGGCCGCTTACGACATTTACAAACTAGACTAAATTGAAATTGGTTTAAAACGCGTTGGTGAATACGGATTAAATCTAAAACGTGGACTAAATATTAAGATTTAGATTTAGTCAAAAATCTAAATTGAAAAGTTTAGTGAATACGGGACGTGGCTTCTTCGTCTAATTACTGCATAATATATCATAGGATGTAAGGAACCAGACTACATTTACAAATTCAATAGAAGGGTTCTCTATTTTACTGTTTAGACTAGATACAGTATGAATTTCGCTTTAATAAAAATGTACATACATTCAATTAATATACTGGCCTTTGTCTTTTGTTTTTAATTTGTAAAACTCATACATGTATAAAGAGTGTAAAAGGGATGTTTTAAAAGTCATTACCTTAAATTAATGTACTTAGTAAGGACAAATAGAAATCAAGATATGTGGTCACGCTGGCAGGTCTAAATATTCTCCTCGTCCGAAATTTCTAAGCATCCCTACAGGAAGCCGCCTCCTGACAGCTTCCAACAAGAGTGCCATGATGACCCTAGATTGCTTTGATAAACACACAGAGGTTTACAGTTAGATATGTAATGTGATGCAAGTGCACATTATGTGCCAGAAGTTTAATTAAGTCATCAGTGACTTATTTACAAAAAGTGCAGAGCCAGATTGAAATCACCAGATGTGTAGGTTGATCTTGATCTGCACTGGTTGCCAAAATGCCTATGTTTGGTTTGTACAGCTCATTTCATAGTGTACCTAAAAAACTTTTACCTGTTCTTTTAGCTACATGTGGTACTTTGAGATCTTTCTTTACTTTACTCAGCTTTCTACGGTCTTTATCTGTTGAAAATAAAGGTATAATAACAACTTTATTTTATGAGGCTACACATTTGGGTTTTTGGTCCTGAATAGGTAAGGGATTTTCTGAAGAATTCTAGTATTGGTTTTGGTAATTGGTAACAGCTTGTTATCAAAGGATCTTAGACCTTTATTTTGGGAGTATTTGAATTTGTCTCTGAGATATTCAGGACATTGTTCATTTATGGGAATAGTGTGTTAACTTTTACCACATACAGACACTTTCTGATGACGACTTTTGAAAACATTAATGTTTTCAACTTCTTTCTGTTATATTACTTTCATTTATAAAGTTGCATGTGGGAAAGGGTTAACTTTTTCATAGATCATATCATACTTTTATACTTTTATTACCATCTGATTCGAAAATATTTCAGGAAAATTAGGACATCTTGAAAATTTAAAGCCATATTTTGAGTCAGTCACAGAGTTGAATGCATTGTAGCAAAATACAAATTGCTTATTCTCATTTTCATTGATTGTTTTCATCTGCTACAGAATCTATATCTATGAAAAGGTTAATATCTTAAGAACTAGAAAAATACTAGAACTATCACTAAAGTAGTAGAGTACAACGGAACAGATTTTGCGGACAGACCGACCGACGGACCGACCGACTGACAGGCTGATTCCAGTATTCCCCCTTCAAACTACGTTTGTATAATAACAAGTTTGTATTAATTAGTACTAATGCAAATCATCTAAAACAAAAATGACTTTCTTATTTTGAGTGTATACCGGGGAACTATGAAGAAAAGGGGATTAGCTTACATTATGTACCAACATTGAGATTTTGTTTAAATGATTTATTTGGCAGCCTTCAATAGAGAGATGGAAATTGTGATACAGTGAAGAATGCTGATCAAAAAGTAATTTTTGTCACTTCTTATACATGTGACGTTTGAAAATGTTGTCAGATATTTCAAAATGTCTTTCTCTATCTAAAAGTTTGGCAATGACTCGTTTTTGACCTTTACTTAAAACAGGGTCATATTGTAGGTGGTGTTGCATTGGCTCACAAATGGCACATTTTTAAAACATACAAAGTCTACCTTTATACCTTTGCAGGTTACAGGTGTTTCAAAACATTTTGAGAAAAGAAGAAAATGCTAAAAAGGAACAATTTCCACAATACTTAAACCCTTCCAACACAGATGCTTTCTGATTCACCTGCAGCAGTTGACTTTTAACCCTTTCCCACATATAGACGCTTTCTGACGCCTCTGCAGCAGACAGCTTTTTGAAAACATAGTGACAAAAGAAGAAATTGCTCAAAAGAAGCAATTTCTCCTTTTGCCACAATGTTTTCCACTTTTAGTCATAGGTTATCCATTCAATTATAGATTTTTTCTATATTTTGACAAAATATATTCAAAGTTGTTTGCTGCAGTATTGTCGTATGAGGTGAAGGGTTAAACATTATGGCAAAAAGAGAAACTGCTCATGATCCTTTTATCACAATGTTTTCAATTTCATTCAACAATTGATCTTTTATTTGTAAAGAGTTTCTATATTTTTCACTGAATGTTTTCAAAGAAAACTGCTGCAGATTTATTGTATTTGCGTTGAAAGAGTTATACTACAAGTATATTTCAAAATGTTAATTACAAATTTTTAATATAGATGTTACATTATATTTATATATGAGCTGTTCCGTGAGAAAACCAACATTATGAACTCTGCTTAACTGATCGACCTAGATCAGCCTGCGCAGTCCATGCAGGTTAATCCGGGCCAACACATTCCATCTCAGGGAATAGAGGTATAGAGTAATGATTCCTGAAACAGGAAATCCACAGGAGGTAAAAAGTGTCTGACCGGGTTAGCCTGCATCCACAATGCTGGTTTTCTCGTGGAACGGCTCATATGTTTTCAAAGCGGGCTACTCAGAAGATAGCATTTCAGAGAACTGATTTAATTGGTCATGTGATCTATAAAAGAACCTTCAGGAATTAACAACTAGTACAGATTCAGATCAGCCTGGACTCTCACACCTAATCAAAATTTTCACAGTTTTCTAATCGTACATGGCATTCTTGAAATTGTAGAGATTTTTTTAAACCAAAACTAACTATACAAGTCAGCTACATTATAGTAATTGCCTTCAATCCTTTCCCAAAGGACATGACCTTTATTCATACTTCGCCTAAATATTATCAAAATACCCATTCTGATAAATACAGCTTCCGGAATTAACCCTTTTGCTGCCAAAGGCAATTAAGGTGGAATCATACCTTTGAAATAACGTGTTTTTACGACAATGACAGTGTTGTTAATGAAATCATCGTGGCTGTCTCGTTTGAAGTGGTATTTGGAAATAGTTAACATCAGACCGAAGAAAAGAAAATTACCTACGTAGTGATGTAATTTCCATACAACTGCCAAGACAATTAACGTAACATAAGGGGAGTAAAAATGAAACTTTCGCCAAAATATTTTAACAGTAATTCGGTTATTTCAGATTTATTAAAAATTCGCCCGAGAGATTTTTTTAAACAAGAGGGCCATGATGGCCCTTGAATCGCTCACCTGATTTTTTATTTTTTTTTCACTTTAGCTATATAAGCCTCGCCCCCTGGCAGCCATAGTTTCCGACCAATCAACTTGGCTTGAAGGAATCTGATAGAGGGTCACCCTAGGAAAATTTCTACAAAATTATTTGAAAATCGGCCAGATACTTTTGGAGGAGAAGATTTTTTAAGTTTTCACTATAGCCATATAATGCAAAATAGCCCTGCCTACTGGCGGCCATGTTTTTTGACCAATCAACATGGCTTGAAGGAATCTGAAAGTGGATCATCCAAGGAACATTTCTACAAAATTATTTGAAAATCGGGCCGACACTTTTGGAGAAGAAGATTTTTTAAGTTTGCACTATAGCCATATAAAGCAAAATAGCCCCGCCCCCCCCCCCCCCCCCCCCCCCCCCTGGCGGCCATGTTTTTCGACCAATCAACATGGCTTGAAGGAATCTGATAGAGGGTCACCCAAGGAACATTTCTACAAAATCATTTGAAAATCAGCCTGACACTTTCGGAGGAGAAGATTTTTTAAGTTTTCACTATAGCCATATGAGGCAAAATAGACCCGCCCCCCTGGCGGCCGTGTTTTTTGACCAATCAACATGGCTTGAAGGAATCTGGTAAGGGTCATCCAAGGAACATTTCTACAAAATTATTTGAAAATCTGCCAACCAGTTTGGGAGAAGAAGAATTTTGAAGTTTTTTTCGTTTCGTTGCCATGGAAACCAGAATTCTGCATGGATCCCTAAAATTTGAAGGAATTCTGGTGAGGTCATCAAGAGGATGCTTTCTGTGAAGTTTCATCCCAATTGACCCACTGGTTACTGAGGAGAAGATGTTGAAGATTTTATAAGTTTTCACTTTGGCCATATAAGGCAAAATAGCCCCCGCCCCCTGGCGGCCATGTTTTTCGACCAATCAACATTGCTTGAAGGAATCTGATAGAAGGTCACCCAAGGAACATTTATACAAAATTATTTGAAAATCGGCCTGACACTTATGGAGGAGAAGATTTTTTAAGTTTTCATTATAGCCATAAAAGGCAAAATAGCCCCGCCCCCTGGCGGCCATGTTTTTTGACCAATCAACATGGCTTGAAGGAATCTGATAGAGGATCACCCAAGGAACATTTCTACAAAATTATTTGAAAATCGGCCTGACACTTTTGGAGGAGAAGATTTTTTAAGTTTGCACTATAGCCATATAAGGCAAAATAGCCCCGCCCCCCCTGGCGGCCATGTTTTTCGACCAATCAACATGGCTTGAAGGAATCTGATAGAGGGTCACCCAAGGAACATTTCTACAAAATTATTTGAAAATCGGCCTTACACTTTCGGAGGAGAAGATTTTTTAAGTTTTCACTATAGCCATATAAGGCAAAATAGCCCCGCCCCCCCTGGCGGCCATGTTTTTTGACCAATCAACACGGCTTGAAGGAATCTGATAGAGGGTCACCCAAGGAACATTTCTACAAAATTATTTGAAAATCTGCCAACCAGTTTGGGAGAAGAAGAATTTTGAAGTTTTTTTCATTTCGTTGCCATGGAAACCAGAATTCTGCATGGATCCCAAAAATTTGAAGGAAATCTGGTGAGGTCATTGAGAGGATGCTTTCTGTGAAGTTTCATCCCAATTGACCCGCTGGTTACTGAGGAGAAGAAGTTGACGCACGACGGACGACGGACGACGCACGACGGACGACGGACGCCGGACAAAAGGCGATCACAATAACTCACCTTGAGCAAAGCTCAGGTGAGCTAAAAACTAACATAATTTAGAACAACCTTTTGTCTACCATTTACTAAAGTTTCAAGAAAATCTATCGTGCAGATCTTTAGTAAATCGCATTGACGTTAAAGCTCTGTCACGCGACAAACCGTACACTGCGGAATTTAAATTGAAACGTACCCAGGGTTATTAAAATGAACTCCCGATTTTTCATAAAAATAATCAATTTTATTCTTTTACGAAAGTGGTAAATTGTATCTATTATACTCCTTTAAATATTAAATATGTTTTTATATAAATTGACCTGTCTACTTCGCTGTTTATCTGTTAAATCATTTTTTCACATTCCATGTATTAGTATTAGTCTTAAATCGTCGCTTGCAGTTCTTATAGATAGATTTTATTTCACTTATTCGAATACATGTAATTTGTCATTTACATACATACATTTACATAAACAAATTGATACGGGAACATCAAATAGTAATTCGATATAACATGAAGTTTCATGATTTTACATAACCCAACATTTCTGATACGAGATTCTTCAAACAAGAGCATCGTCAGAATTATCATGGAAGAAATTGTTAATATATTATATTATATTACTTTCATATTTGTCACTCGAGGTATTTTGTGATGTATTTTGAGATAACAGTAAATACAGAATGCGTTTCTCTTAATCAGGCAAAAAGCAAGTTTCAGAACTTCAAAGATTATAACTGAACAGCATGCAAAGCTTTCTATCTATTCTATCCGTGATTATGCTTTTGTTATCTATTAAGGAAACACTTTATATGATAAAACATCGAGAATAACTATTTGACTTTCTTCCCTTTGGAAAACCTTATGTACAAGATGTTATGAAAGTTTTGACATGATTGTATTAACACAGCTCCGCAGTTCAATTCAACCTAGAGCTGTTTGAAAACAGGTGTTCATTGACAATATTTTCCTGTATAGTTTGGGTAAATAACCCACTATTATTGTCTACATACATATCCCGTGGAGTGCTATCACATCGTTGTCTGCACTATGTAGTGAGCCTTCGATGTCATTGCACAGGTGTCTGTAAATTGTAGACAGCGTATAGTCGGGTAATGATACATTTTGTTTTATTATTGGAAGTGTGTCGACAACACTAGTAATTAGGTACGAACATGTGACCAAAGGTGTGATCTTCTACGGTGTTATGGCATTGTGATTTACTTAAAATCAACCCAATAGCTTGTCTTGAAATTTGGGTTTAGGGTAAAAAACAATTCTCAAGACAAAACGAAGTACCGGTAGTTTTAAAATAACGGGGACATATGGAGTAAACAAGAGGGCCATGATGGCCCTGGAATCGCTCACCTGATTTTTTTTTTCACTTTAGCTATATAAGCCCCGCCATCTGGCGGGCATAGTTTCCAACTAATCGACTTGGCTTGAAGGAATCTGATAGAGGGTCACCCTAGGAACATTTCTACAAAATTATTTGAAAATCGGCCTGACACTTTTGGAGGAGAAGATTTTTTAAGTTTTCACTATAGCCATAAAAGGCAAAATAGCCCCGCCCCCTTGTGGCCATGTTTTTTGACCAATCAACATGGCTTGAAGGAATCTGATAGAGGGTCATCCAAGGAACATTTCTACAAAATTATTTGAAAATCGGCCAGACACTTTTGGAAGAGAAGATATTTTAAGTTTGCACTATAGCTATATAAGGCAAAATAGCCTGCCCCCCCCTGGCGTCCATCATTTTCGACCAATCAACATGGCTTGAAGGAATCTGATAGAGGGTCATCCAAGGAACATTTCTAAAAAATTATTTGAAAATCGGCCTGACACTTTTGGAGGAGAAGATTTTTTAAGTTTTCACTATAGCCATATAAGGCAAAAAAGCCCCGCCCCCCCTGGCGGCCATGTTTTTCGACCAATCAACATGGCTTCAAGGAATCTGATAGAGAGTCACCCAAGGAACATTTCTACAAAATAAGTTCAAAATCTGCCAACCAATTTGGGAGGAGAAGAATTTTGAATTCTTTTTCGTTTCGTTGCCATGGAAACCAGAATTCTGCATGGATCCCAATAATTTGAAGGAATTCTAGTGAGGTCATTGAGAGGATGCTTTCTGTGAAGTTTCATCCCAATTGACCCACTGGTTACTGAGGAGAAAATGTTGAAGATTTTTTAAGTTTTCACTATAACCATAAAAGGCAAAATAGCCCCGCCCCCTGGCGGCCATGTTTTTCAACCAATCAACATGGCTTGAAGGAATCTGATAGAGGGTCACCCAAGGAACATTTCTACAAAATTATTTGAAAATCGGCCCGACACTTTTGGAGGAGAAGATTTTTTAAGTTTGCACTATAGCCATATAAGGCAAAATAGCCCGCCCCCCCCTGGCGGCCATGTTTTTCGACCAATCAACATGGCTTGAAGGAATCTGATAGAGGGTCACCCAAGGATCATTTCTACAAAATAATTTGAAAATCGGCCTGACACTTTCGGAGGAGAAGATTTTTTAAGAGTTTTTAAGTTTTTTTCATTTCGTTGCCATGGAAACCAGAATTCTGCATGGATCCCAAAAATTTTAAGGAATTCTGGTGAGGACATTGAGAGGATGCTTTCTGTGAAGTTTCATCCCAGTTGACCCACCGGTTACAGAGGAGAAAATGTTGACGGACGACGGACAACGGACGCCGGACATAGGGCGATCACAATAACTCACCCTGAGCACTTCGTGCACAGGTGAGCTAAAAAAGAAAGATAGAAGAAAGGATGGGTGGCTGTGTTTCATTTTCAGTTCCACAGTGCGCGTACCGGCGCACGTCAGCAGTATTACGGCATAGCGTTTACTGGATATATTTCCAACAAATTTGAGTAAATAGGAGAAATAATGGTGTTCTGAACTATAATGGTTTCTTTTAAAAGCAATATCTAGGGCATTTTTTTGTTAGTAAATTAGACGTAAGGTAATAACTGTATTAGTCAGCGAGTTCGTTAAATAAACCAAGTTTTGCTTTAAAATTATTTAAGAAAAAAAGGTGAACTATATATCATGACGGAGTTTATATTATTCGCTTTAAATCGATGTTAATATAAGATGAGATAGTAATGGTCATTCCTTTAATCACACATAACTGCGCAGCTGTGTAAACACACATTACAATTTAATCAAAAACTTGCCGCAAACGACAACATTATCAAGGATAGATTACCAAGAAAGCTTTGCATGACAGGTATATAGACTTCGAATTTCTCAAAATTGCATATTGAGAACAACATTTGTATACTGTTATCTCAAATACGATACAAAAAAACATGGGTGACATATAATATTTGTGATAATTATATTTCATATATAGAACATCAGTTGAACACGAAAGTTAACGAGTCAGTTTATACATATGACAAATCCAAATATTATTTTGTTGTTTTTTTTGATAAATTATTTACGACCGTAATTACTTTAATTCTTTAAATAGAAACACATATATACTACCTACCATTATTCTTTAGGGGATAGCTTAAATTTAGAATGAAATTGATAATTATAAGGAAAATATAAGTATTCATTTTAATTACCCTGGATGCGTCTCAATGTTTAATTGCGCAGTGAACGTTACGACGCTCACAAGAGGTTTAACGACATTGTGATTTATTAAAAATCGATATGATAGATTTGCTTGAAAGATTGGCAAATGGTAGATGAATAGGTGTTCTATGTTATATTTTATTTTAAAAAAAATCTTTCGGGCGAATTTTAAATAAATTAGAATTAATCAAATTACTGTTAAAATATTCTAGCGAAATTTCTACTTTAAGTCGCTTTATGTTACGTTAATTGTCATGACAGATGTATAGAATTGATATTATCATACAGGTTATTGTATTCTCTTCAGTTTAAAGTAAATTTTATCCGAATCCAAATTGAAATGAGGAAGTAATGGATATTTCTTTAACAACACTGTCATTGTCGCAAAAACGTACGTTTTGACGTCAAAAACAACGTTATTTCAAAGGTATGATTCCACCTTAAAGGCATTTTGAAACAATGGGTATTCTGGTGAGACAGCTTGTAAAAAGCTGTCTCTCCTGAAATCTGCATTGTTTGCCACTTAGACATTAAATTTTACCAAAATCAATGTTGGACGAATATTGGATTGGTCCAATTTTATCATGGAAGAGCCTACTTTGTGAAATTCGGCAGTTAACAAGATTTGTCTTCAATTTGGCCTTGTGAACTAGTATATGACCAATATGCAAACTTGGCCTAGACAAACATTCTAACAAAGTTTAAAGCTGGTAAAGCCAAAAAACGAAGTCTAGAGTGTTAACAAGATTTTCATCAAATTTGGCTTAATGACCTAGGTTTTGATCGGACAAAAGTCAATCACAATAACTCATTCTGCAGTCAACAAGATTTCCCTTCAATTTGGTCTAGTGACCTAGTTATTCACATGACATGACCCATATTCAAACTTGGCCTAGATATCACCAAGACAAACATTCTCACTAAGTTATAAGCAACTGAAGCAAAAAAATGGTGACTCCAGAATGTTTAGATTTCACTTCATTTTGATGTAGTAAACTAGTTTTCGACCTCACATGATCCAGTTTAGAACTTGTTTAAGATTTGAAGGAGATGAATGTTCTGAAGATCCATGTAAAATGTAGCCTGTAGAATGTTAACAATGCAATTGTTGACAGCGCATGGCAGACAAAAGGTGATCACAATAGCTCACCTTGAGCTAAAAAGTAACTCTGTTAACCTTTCTTACAATATTGAAATTTGTAAAAAGGCCTACAATCAGTTGATCATCTTGCAAAATCAACTTGAGCAATTCCTAATTTTCAATTTACCTTTTTTTGCTCCTATCATCTGCGGTCAGTTTTTTAATTTTTCATTTAAATCTTTTAATTTGAATTATATCCATTCAGATAAAATTTGATTAACACACAGAGGTTTACAGTTAGATATGAGCGGGGCTCCAGGAAAACCAAGGTAGATTATTTATCGGAAAATATTAAGATATATACAAATGTAATGTGATGCAAGTGCACACTATCTGCCAGAAGTCTAATTAAGTCATCAGTGACTTATTTACAAAAAGAGCAGAGCCAGATTGAAATCAGCAGATGTGTAGGTTGATCTTGATCTGCACTGGTTGCCAAAATGCCTATGTTTGGTTTGTACACAGCACAGCTCATTTAATAATGTACACGGCACAACAGTCATGGTGGAGTGCACTTGGGCAAGGCACATTTTCTAGCCTAGTACTGGTTTGTTTACCCAGGGATCATGAATAAGTGAACTGTCGCCGTGATATAACTGAAATAATGTTGAAAGCGGCGTAAAACCCCAATAAATAAATTCATAGTGTACACTAAAAAAAACTTTTACCTGCTCTTTTAGCTACATGTGGTAATTCGAGATCTTTCTTTGCTTTACTCAGGTATCTATGTTCTTTATCTGTTGAAAATAAAGGTATGGGAATAGTGTGTTAACTTTTACCACATACAGACACTTTCTGATGCCTAGGCAGCAGACGACTTTTGAAAACATTAATGTTTTCAATTTCTTTCAGTAATATTACTTTCATTTATAAAGTTGTATGTGGGAAAGGGTTAACTTTTTCATGGATCATATCATACTTACAAAAAAAACATTGCAGTGTATGTATGTACCATATTAAAAGTAAGAGATTCGATGGATTGATTTAAATATAAAGGGACACACATGAAAATAGTTTTTCTATATGTATGTATAAATGTATATGATGTATTTTGGGCCAGTGGCCTTTATCTACAAATAAAAGAATTGAATTGAAAAAATTGAAAATTGAATTACAGAAGAAATTGCACAAAACGAATAAAACATAAACACAATCTTTAGCATCTCAAATCACAATTTTTGTACATGAATTGTATCATTGGGGTTTAATGCCGTTTTCAACATTACTCGAGTTATATCGCGGCGATACTTCACTTAAACTAATTCCTTGGTGAATTAACCCTTTCCCTCATAAAGACGCTTTTTGACGCCTCTGCAGCAGACGACTTTTCGAAAACATAGTGACAAAAGAAGAAATTGCTCAAAACGAGCAATTTCTCCTTTTGCCACAATGATTTCCACTTTTTGTCATAGGTTATCCATCCAATTATGGAGATTTTTTATTTTTTGACAAAATACGGTCAAAGTCGTCTACTGCAGAATTGCCGTATGAGGGAAAGGGTTAAGAACTAGAACAAGAGGGCCAAGATGGCCCTACATCGATCACCTGATCATTTGTCTGTGAATGTAAACTGCTGGGAATGGACAGTCAACAAAACAGCTTATCAATTTAAAACATTAAATCATTTTGTCATTTTGCCCCTTTTCTGATGCCTCCTGAATGCCATGTTTTTCAACAAAACAGTATGCCTTGAACAATCTTTGTAGAGGCACATCCATGGAACATTTCCACCAAACTATATTGGAATCTGACATGCAGATTCAGAGGAGGAGATTTTTAAAGTTTGGACATTTTGCTCCCTTTCTGATGCCGCAGCAACCCTGGCGGCCATGTTTTTCAACGGATCGGACATATTTGAACAATCTTGGTAGAGCTTGCCCCAAGGAACATTTGTGCAAAATAATTTTCAAATCGGCCTAATACTTTTGGACAAGAAGATTTTTAAAGTTTTAACAATGCACATATATAAGGAAAACAAGCTTCGCACCCTGGCGGCCATGTTTTTTCAACGGATCGGGAATATTTGAACAATCTTGGTAAAGGGTGCCCAAAGGAACATTTGTGCAAAATAATTTTCAAATCGGGCCAGTACTTTTGGACAAGAAGATTTTTTAAGATTTGGCAATTTTCCCCTTTTCTGTTGCCGCAGCAACCAAAGTTCTTGATGGAATTTAAATTTTTGAACAATTTTGAAAGAGGTCCACCAAAAGAACATTCCTGTGAAGTTTGGTTGAAATTGGTCAAGTGGTAAAGGAGGAGATGATCTAAATGTCTAAATGTTAACGACGGACGACGGAAGACGGACAAAAAGTGATCAGAATAGCTCCTTTGGCTCTATAGGGTGATCTAAAAATATAACCAGTTTGTATTAATTAGTATAGTGTTGGTTCTACGAATACCGTGTTATCACTAATACCAAGTTGAACACAAAACTGGTGTTTTTCTTTGTTGCGCGCGCACAACCGGATGTTGTATGATTCCATCAGAAAACCCTACTATGCCGACTTTCAAATGCTACAATTTTTTTTCTTAAAAAAATTTCAATATTCTCAGAAATTACAACACATCATGATTGTTAGCTATAATAAAAAGAAAATCCTACATGCCCTGACCCCTCACCAACAAAAACTACATTTTTTTAGTAAAAGACCTGTTGTTGATTTTTTCTTTCACATTTGAACATGTTGTCTATTAACTGCTTATGACATGATTGGAATTAGAAAATAGAGGAAATAGAGGTATTGAGTAATGATTCCTGAAACAGGAAATCCACAGGAGGCAAAAAGTGTCTGACCGGGTTAGCCTGCATCCACAATGTTGGTTTTCTCATGGAACGGCTCATATGTTTTCAAAGCAGTCTACTCAGAAGAAAGCATTTCAGAGAACTGATTTAATTGGTCACGTGATCTGTAAAAGAACCTTCAGGAGTTTACAACTAGTACAGATTCAGATCAGCCTGGACTCTCACACCTAATCAAAATTTTCACAGTTTTCTAATCGTACAAGGCATTCTTGAAATTCTGTTGATTTTTTTTAACCAAAACTAACTATACAAGTCAGCAATTGAACATTATAGTAATTGCCTTCAATCCTTTCCCACATAGGACATATCTGCAGCCAACTACATTGTAAAATAACTATTCTAACATGACGTTGTTTTCCTTGCCTATAGAGAACGAAGAAAATAACCGTTGATTATTCGTCAATAACCAATGGAAATGCACTACTTTTCACATTGGCTATTCCAGTTACCCCCCCCCCCCGCGTATAAGCCTATCATTCAGCGACACGTGATGTAACGAAACATACATGTGTATACTACGTAGTCTGCAATGGCTGACTCGATATTTTATTTATATTTATTTTACATCGATTGCGAAACAAGCTTTCAGCTTGGATTAATCATGCTCGATGTCTGCTTCCTGGAGACTTAACCAGTACTCGTGCCGTTTTGTGTGGAAAAATCTCAAAGACAGGACCCGCTCATCACGGGACGCGAACCAGGGACCTTTGAGACGAGAGGCCGACGCTCTACCTCTGCACCACTGTAACGCTATGATGTCAAACCGCTCACGTGACGTCACTTTCCTAGTCACGCCCACAGAAATTTTTTAAGTTAAGAACCCCTATTAAAAGCTTTCTCCAAGAATCCAAACTAAATGTATCGGAAATCTAAACACACCGTTGTTTGCACTGGATCTCGGACAAGTTTTAGGTTGAATTTAAGGTTTCTAGCTGATTCCGTTATTTGCTGGTGCGAGATCTACAGAAATATGTTGTGAAAATGTCGATTTTTCAGGTTTCAACCTCAAAAATCTCTGAAACTAGATTTTTCCCAGATATAACGAACACGCCCAGACCTAGATCACATTGAGTTCTATAAGTGTGGGGAATTTCAGCAAAATTTCTTTGTCCTCAAATCGCTGAATTTTCGGACATAGCCCTGTAGACATTCGTTCCGTAGAACAGAATAGAATAATTCTGCTCCACTACACACATTCTATACATATTGTTAACTTGTATAGTACAATGAAAACTAAATAATTAATTAAATAAAATTACATGGTCTTGTTGCCGAGTCTACCCCTCTTTGTCGTTTTTTTCTGCAGTTATGCGTATAATGCAGTGGGTAGTCACAATTGATGGAACAGCAAACTGGTGGGTAAACTGGTTTGCTAAATAGTGCATTTATTTCCCTTTGTTAAGGTGTCGGGTCATGTTAGAATCGAAATGAAACTATCAAAAACCTTGGTTTATTGGCAAATAACCAATGGTTTGTCGTTCTGATGCGTTGTAATTAACCACTCAGGCCCTGAAATTGCTCACCTGAAAATGGGCTATTTAAGACTTAACTCTTTCAGCGCCAATGGCTATATCATCAAGACAAACTTTCTCACAAAAAGTCAAAAATGCGATCTAGTAGTGTTAACTAGATTGTTCTACAATTTGGCCTAGTGACCTAGTTGTTGACCTGACCTGACCCATATTCAAACTGGGTCTAGATATCACTAAGACAAACATTCTGACGAAGTTTCAACATTCTCAAGCTAAAAATGTGGCTTCCAGAGTGTTCACAAGATTTTCCGTTAATTTGGCCTAGTGACCTTGTTTTTGACAGGACATGACATGTATTCAAACTTGGCCTAGAAATCATCAGGACAAACTTTCTGATAAAGTTTCAACATGCTCAAGTTTAAAATGCGGCTTCAAGAGTGTTAACAAGACTTTCCTTAAATTTGGCCTAGTGACCTAGCTTTTGACCCAATATGACCTATATTTGAACTTGGCCTAGATATCATCAGGAAAAACTTTCTGATAAAGTTTCAACTTGTTCAAGTTAAAAATGCGGTTTCAAGAGTGTTAACAAGATTTTCCTTCAATTTGGCCTAGTGACCTAGTTTTTGGCAGGACATGACCCATATTCGAATGGCAAATATCATCAGGACAAACTTTCTGATTAAGTTTCAACATGCTCAAGCCAAAAATGTGGCTTCCAGAGTGTTAACAATATTTTCCTTAAATTTGGCCTTGTGACCTAGTTTTTGACCAAACATGACCCATATTCGAACTTGACCTAGATATCATCAAGACAAACATTCTGACAAAGTTTTCAACATGCTCAAGTTTAAAATGTGGCTTCAAGAGTGGTATCAAGATTTTCCTTCAATTTGGCCTAGTGACCTAGTTTTTGATCCAACATGACCCAGTTTCAAACTTGGCCTAGATTTGATCGAGATATATGTTCTGATAAACTTTCATGAAGATTGGATGCAAAAAGTTGCCTCTAGAGTGTTAACAAGCAAATGTTGACGACGAACGACGGACAAAAGGCGATCACAAAAACTCAAAAATTAGAAAATTTTCAGTTCATGAAAGTACATGTATAATTATTAAATACAGTTGAAAATGTGGCAAAAGGAGAAATTTCTCATTATAAACAATTTCTTCTTTTGCCACAATGTTTTCATGAGTTGTCCATGGTAGATGCATCAAAATGAGTTTACAAATGGGAAAGGGTTAATTACTTAATTCATTTAAAGGTTGTTTTTTCGTGTGGCGTGGCTAAAATGTCACTCCTGTTAGGGAGTCAGTCTTAGTAACAGCTATATCATTTAAAAGCTGTTTGGAGACATTATTTTCAAATAAGATATAATATCACAAGAGAAAGTTGATGCAACGCATCAATGTCGCCGGAAATCCATACTGCAGTGATGCATAACACTTACATTATAGTAGTTGAAAAAACAGTTATTTAACTGAGGGGCATATTGTAACATCAGGGTTGGGGTCAAGTGAAAATGTATCATAACTTGCATTTTTTTGTGAACGAAGTGAATGTCCTTCATTGAAATATAATTATGTTGCGAAAAGAAGCTGTTGAGACTGTGTCAGATATATGCAGCAGTCTAGAAACTGTGTCTCCATATGGCAGAGTATGGGGTCTTTTTTGGCTTAGTGCAGACAACCACCATCTTGTCACAGAAGGTTTTGGGTCATGAATCATGGCAACATCAGTAACTTTAACCTCATCAAAATAACAAGTATTTCAGTACCAAGCCTATACAACTCCAGTCAGATTTTATTCTGTTCATTGTGGAAAAAGCTCATTACTGTTTATTGCACTTAAACCATCCATTCACACCTAATTAAACCGATAATGGGGTCGACTAAAATTGGGATCGAAAGGACATACGAAACTGGGGTTGACAAAGCTTGGGGTCGAAAGTTCTGGCTACCGTTGAATACGCATGCACACGAGACATGTTTCGATTCTAAACTTCCGCTCATATTGCAAAACTGAAAGTATTCTCCCAGCCACTCGGTAAATCTCGAAAATTCCCATAATTTGTCAAACAAATAACCCTGTTAAAGATCGACGATTAGAAATGCATATTATTTGGGCCAAAAATATGCTGGTGCCTGAAATCTCACCTCGCAAGTATGCGAGCTTAAATTCGTGACATGTGATCAACAGTTTTAGCTCAGAAACAGTTCATATTTTAGATATACATGGATCCACATTATTAAATGCATTCTTCACAAATCAAGAAATCTCTTTGAACATGAAAATAACATTCAGTAAGTTAAAATTGCTATTCAAAGGAGAATTCAACGTGATTTTCATCTCGATATTGACATATAACAGTCTGCTGCTAGCAGGTGGGCGTATGTAAACAAATTAGACTGTGCGACGTAAAGATTTGTAGTTATCGCCTTTTGAGTACATGAAGTATATGAAAATAAAGTATCTCAGTCTAGTTAATAGGGACTGTTTTGTCTTCGTAAATAAAACAAAAAAACATAAATGTGAGTCAAAATAAAGAAACTGCATATACTTAAAACATCGGAATATTTATTTCATTTTAGATGTGTCATTACTTAGTGTTTTTAAACAAACGCAATTGTAATATGTTCAAGACATTTAAATTTCTTTTTTTCTAATGATAGTTTCTCCTCCCATGTCATTTCCGAAAAGCTATTTAAAATAGAAGTCGCGGACTTCTGCCCGGCGACTAATGAAGAAATACAGTTTGTACAATAACAGACAATGTAACCTATGAAAACATCATCTCTGTAGAGCAAAAACCTGTTTAGAGCGAGTTTTAATTTCACACATCTGATGTAAAAATAAAAGAAATTCATAAGTATTCGGAATGGAATGGGTAAACATTGTGGGAAAAGGAGTAACATGGTTGTCCTTAACAGTGTCCTAGAGAGGTTTCGAAAAACGTTTCTATCAAGGTTAATAATTTCCTCTATACAGTGACACATCTCTAGAACAGCTGAATTTCTACACTAGTTGTTGCTATAGATAGGTTGCGTTGTAATTCCAGGTGATATCTCATTTTGATACATTATATAAGTCTTTTAACCATTTCCCACATATAGCCGCTTTCCGACGCCTCTGCAGCATTTTGCCTTTTGAAAACATAGTGACAAAAGAATTTCTTTTAGTCATAGGTTATCCATTCAATTATAGAGATTTTCTATGAGGGAAAGGGATAAGGTTACACTCAGGGATTGTCTTTTAAAAATGTCATAAGTCTGAAAATATTCTGATATGTAGGTCAGCCATTCTGTCTTATTGTAATGTTTATCAGTTTATCTTAGTGCTATGTATATAAACAAGAGTGCCATGATGACCCTAGATCGCTCACAAGAGAAATGCCAACCATATAGTCAATCACAATAACTCATTTTGCAGTTAGGTAAGCTAATACAGGTGTTAACAAGATTTCCCTTCAATTTGGCGTAGTGAGTTTGTTTTTGATCCGACATATATCCACATCTGCTCTTCATCTAGATATCATCAAGACAAAATAAAGTTTAAATATACTTAAGGTAAAAATATGGCTTCCAGAGTGCTAACAAGATTTTCCTTTAGTTTTGCTTAGTGACCTAGTTTTTCACCGGACATGACCTTTATTCATACTTCTCCTAAATATTATCAAAATAACCATTCTGATAAATACAGCTTCCGGAATTAACCCTTTTGCTGCCAAAGGCATTTGGAAACAATGGGTATTCTGGTGAGACAGCTCGTAAAAAGTTGTCTCTCCTGAAATCTGTATTGTTTGCCAAATATTGGATTTGTCCAATTTTCAACATGGAAGAGTCTACTTTGTGAAATTCAGCAGTGAAAGAGTTAACACGATAACAAGATTTGTCTTCAATTTGGCCTTGGGAACTAGTATATGACCAATATGCAAACTTGGCCTACTTGGCCTAGACAAACATTCTGACAAAGTTTAAAGCTGGTAAAGCCAAAAAATGAAGTCTAGAGTGCTTACAAGATTTTTCATCAAATTCGGCTTAATGACCTAGGTTTTGATCGGACAAAAGTCAATCACAATAACTCATTCTGCAGTCACAAGATTTCCCTTCAATTTGGTCTAGTGACCTAGTTATTCACACGACATGACCCATATTCAAACTTGGCCTAGATATCAACAAAACAAAGTTATAAGCAATTGAAGCAAAAAATGCTGACTACAGAATGTTTACAAGATTTCACTTCATTTTGACGTAGTGACATGATCCAGTTTAGAACTTGTTTAAGATTTTATGGAGATGAATGTTCTGAAGATCACATGCAAAATGTAGCCTGTAGAATGTTAACAATGCAATTGTTGACAGCACACTGCAGACAAAAGGTGATCACAATAGCTCACCTTGAGCTAAAAAGTAACTGTTAACATTTCTTACAATATTGAAATTTGTGAAAAGGCCTACAATCAGTTTATTATCTTGCAAAACCAACTTGAGCAATTCCTAATTTTCAATTTACTTTTGGTGCTCCTTTGGTGTGGTCAGTTTTATATTTTTTCATTTAAATCTTTTAATTTGAATTTTATCCATTCAGATAAAATTTGATTAACACACAGAGGTTTACAGTTAGTTATGAGCGGAGCTCCAGGAAAACCAAGGTAGATTATTCATTGCAAATTATTAAGATATATACAAATGTAATGTGATGCAAGTGCACATTATATGCCAGAAGTTTAATTACGTCATCAGTGACTTATTTACAAAAAGTGCAGGGCCAGAATGAAATCAGCAGATGCGTAGGATGATCTTGATCTGCACTGGTTGCCATAATGCCAATGTTTGGTTTGTACAGAGCACAGCTCATTTCATAGTGTACACTAAAAAAACTTCTACCTGCTCTTTTAGCTACATGTGGTACTTTGAGATATTTCTTTGCTTTACTCATCTTTCTATGTTCTCTATCTGTTGAAAATAAAGGTATGGGAATAGTGTGTTAACTTTTACCACATACAGACACTTTCTGATGCCTAGGCAGCAGACGACTTTTGAAAACATTAATGTTTTCAACTTCTTTCAGTAATATTACTTTCATTTATTAAGTTGTATGTGGGAAAGGGTTAACTTTTTAATAGATCATACCATACTTTTATAAACATCTGATCCGAAAATATTTCAGGAAAATTAGGACATCTTGAAAATTTAAGGCCATATTTTGAGTCAGTCACAGAGTTGAACACATTGTAGCAAAATACAAATTGCTTATTCTCATTTTCATCGATTGTTTTCATCTGCTGCAGAATCTATATCTTTGAAAAGGTTAATATCTTAAGAACTCGAAAAATATAACCAGTTTGTATTAATTAGTATAGTGTAGGTTCTACGAATACGTGTTATCACGAATACCAAGGTAAACACAAAACCGGTGTTTTTCTTCGTTGCGCGCGCACAACCGGATGTTGTATGATTCCATCAGAAAACCCCATTATGCCGACTTTCAAATGCTACAATTTTTTTTCTTCAAAAAATCAATATTCTCAGAAATTACAAAACATCATGATTGTTACCTATAATAAAAAAAAAATCCTACATGCCCTGACCCCTCACCAACAAAAACTTCATTTTTAACGAATTATTTTTTCTCAAAAAATAATACAGTTAACGCGATCGTGTTTGATTCCGGAAGTCACGGTTAAACTACACTTCCGCTTAGAATACACATTCGCTGCACCTAAATAATCCTAGTATTTTTTCGATATTAAAATGACTTCTACGTGTTATTTCAATACAGTGAAGTCATAATTATACTATCGAATCAATTTTCTAGAAAATATCAAATTAACAGTACGCGCATATATATTTCATTTGTCGGCAGGTACGTATAAGCCACGAGTATGAATTTTAGTCGTATGCCCATTCACTAGAAGTCGACCCCACGCTGTATAGAACAATGTTAATCTCACAAATATGCCAATACGCAGAGCTCAGTGAAATAGTCAGTGTGCATTTTAAACGCTCGCATCGCCGTATCAAATGGGCTTTCTAATTATAGATCATGGTTTACATACGCGCGCATTCAGTTAGCTTAATATATATACGAAAGTAACGGTCAAACGTTGTATCAAAGTACCGTGGTGCAATGGAGAGCGTGTAGAACTACTAATCATGGACCACTTATGGATGCGAGTTCGAGTCCTAATAGGAGCTGTTTTTTTTTTTTTTGTTAATTCTTATTTTATGCGATTTGTTAAACATTATAGATTTATAATAATTAATTCACTCACATGAAACATAGTTATAAGCCGAAATCCTGGTGACGAAAACAAATCGAACTAACAATGTAAATCTCACAAATATGCCATGGGTGTTTTGACAGACTTTACGCAGAGCTCAGTGAAAGAGTTAGTGTGCATGTTAAACGCTCGCATCGCCGTTGAAATGCTACATTTACTAAAACTGTCAACTGATAAAAAAAAATCTCTGGACAAAAATATTAATAATAATAAAATAGACTAAATTGTGCAATAGCATGATCAATTGCATTCATAAATTAGATTTTACAAATGTTCAAAATAATTCGTTACCAGTACTTCAGTACTTTGATTTTAGTAGATAACCTGTTGTTGATTTTTTCTTTCCCATTTAAACATGTTGTCTATTAACTGCTTTTGACATCATTGGAATTTGAAGTCACATGATTACATTCCGTGAAGTTTTCTCGACTATAGAAAACATGGAAGATTTTTTTTTTTTGTCATGTATGTTTGTGGTGGCTTTAAATTTTAACATATTCTATTTTTAAACTTCTAAATCATATACTGTATTATTAGAATTAAGGATGTTATTATAAGGACTAAAAAGTAATAAAGAAATGGGTCTTTTTTGGAAAATATGATTAAATAAGAAAATGTAACAAATTGATTTTGAAAATATCATGTTAATAACTTCATAGTTTGGAACAGTGTTTTAATCACAAATGTTTTATAGGATAATCATTTTCACATTAAATCTCATAATCTTGTAAAGAGTTGATACAACAGGACCACCATACAAATGCTTTTTGTAATTACACCGGTGATTGATTGCCTCCTTTGAATTTCAATTTCAAAATGGCTGCGGATGGACTTGATTTTTGGAACTTTGCACAGAAGTGAATGATTATTTTGTGTAAGTTAATTAACAAGGACATATAAAGAAACGAGTGACAATGGATATAAAGAATATTATGTCCCTGACGTAAGATATGAACTTTATCTGACGAGGTTGGGAGAATTGATAATTGTCGAGCCTTTGGCAAGACAATTATCCTTTCTCACAGCCAAGTCTGATAAAGTTTATGTCGAAAGTCAGGGAGGTAATATCCTATTTATCTTGCATGTAAAATTATGTTTTCAGGTAAATCTACACTCATTCTTACTAGTTTGAAGAAATAACATTCACAATAACAAAAGCCCATTCATAAATGACGTCACCTAAAATAGAATGATGTCACGCGCATGTACAAATATGCGCCGAATTACATTGTGTACACACGTCATACGGAAGCTAAAGAGTTCCGACTGAAACAGAAAATCCACAGGAGTCGAAACGTGTCTGTCCGGTTTAGCCTGCGCGGCATGCTTAAGGTGATCCAAGTCGATACTTTTCGCAGTCAAAACAATTGGTTTTCTGGTGGAACGGCTTATTTATATTTCAGAAAAGTAGTTCCAGCGATTATATCATTTCTAAAAACAAGAGTGCCAGTGCCGCCACAAAATATAAAGATCAAGATTGGTCCTTTTAATTATTGCTTTTAACATGTCTGTATACATAAGCTCAAAATGAAGTCTGTGTGACCAGTTAGCTTAGCTGGAAGAGACAGGGACCTGAGATCATGGTTGCCTGGGTAGTAGGTTCGATCCCTGCAGGGCAGCCGGGTGTTTCCTTGAGCAAAACAGTTTATCCACACTTGTTCAGAGTTGAAAGTCAGCTCTGCTTACCAGCCTAGCTGACTTTGGTATTAACTAAAGAAAATAGGATACATATAATCAGAGATAGAACCCTATAGAGGCTTCCGATATGAAAGTAGGTCAAATGGCAGTGTCGATATGTATCCTTTTTTCCTTCTGAGCATAACTCTTGCAAAAATCACTCTACCGGATAATCCCTGCATTATGCACTTCTACCTGTTTTGAAACTTGAGTTGCGTTCTCAAGTGAATATGCTATAGAGACCAAGTTTCGAAAGGCATAACTATTGCAAAAATTGCTGAACCGGAAAATCCCTGCTTCATGCACATCTACCCATTATAGTAATGATACGGACCAAGTTTTGAAAAGATTCAGTCAGAAACGTAGGAAGAGTTGCGTTCACAAGCCGCAATATCAATCAGCTACAGAGACTAAGTTACAAGGGACATAAATCTTGCAAAAATCAATGAACCGGAAAATCGCGGCTTCATGCACATCTACCCATTATAGTCATGACATTGACCAAGTTTTGAAAAGATTCGGTCAGAAACATAGGAAGAGTTGCGTTCACAAGGCTGCAATATCAATCAGCTACAGAGACTAAGTTTCAAGGGACAAAAATCTTGCAAAAATCAATGAACTGGAAAATCGCCGCTTCATGCACATCTACCAAGTTTTGAAAAGATACGGTCAGAAACGTAGGAGGAGTTGCGTTCACAAGAAATGGATGTACGGATGGACAGACGGAGAAGATGACGCCAATATACGACCGCCTCCGGCGGCGTATAATAAGTAGACTGATAAAGATAAAAAGTTTATCATACCAGTAGACATGTAAACAAAAGGTTTGTCATACCAGTGTTATACGTCACGTAATCTGCTCATTGCATGATAAATAATTTACAGTTAACTTTGCTTTATTATTTTTTTTCTCAAAAATAACATAAGTACACCGATAATAGGGAGTCCCATCCTACTAAAAAAAAAAAAATTAAATTTAAAGCCATATTTTGAGTCAGTCACAGAGTTGAATGCATTGTAGCAAAATACAAATTGCTTATTCTCATTTTCATTGATTGTTTTCATCTGCTGCAGAATCTATATCTATGAAAAGGTTAATATCTTAAGAACTAGAAAAATACTAGAACTATCACTAAAGTAGTAGAGTACAACGGAACAGATTTTGCGGAAAGACCGACCGACGGACCGGCTGATTCCAGTATTCCCCCTTCAAACTACGTTTGGGGGGGGTATAATAACAAGTTTGTATTAATTAGTACTAATGCAAATCATCTAAAACAAAAATGACTTTCTTATTTTGAGTGTATACCGGGGAACTATGAAGAAAAGGGGATTAGCTTACATTATGTACCAACATTGAGATTTTGTTTAAATGATTTATTTGGCAGCCTTCAATAGAGAGATGGAAATTGTGATACAGTGAAGAATGCTGATCAAAAAGTAATTTGTGTCACTTCTTATACACGTGACATTTGAAAATGTTGTCAGATATTTAAAAAAAAATTCTATATCTAAAAGTTTGGCAATGATTCGTTTTTGACCTTTACTTAAAACAGGGTCATATTGTAGGTGGTGTTGCATTGGCTCACAAATGGCACATTTTGAAAACATACAAAGTCTACCTTTATACCTATGCAGGTTACAGGTGTTTCAAAACATTTTGAGAAAAGAAGAAAATGTTAAAAAGGAACAATTTCCACAATCCTTAAACCCCTTCCAACACACAGATGCTTTCTGATTCACCTGCAGCAGTTGATTTTTAACCCTTTCCCACATATAGACGCTTTCTGACGCCTCTGCAGCAGACAGCTTTTTGAAAACATAATGACAAAAGAAGAAATTGCTCAAAACAAGCAGTTTCTCCTTTTGCCACAATGTTTTCCACTTTTAGTCAAAGGTTATCCATTCAACTATAGAGATTTTCTATTTTTTGACAAAATATATTCAAAGTCGTCTGCTGCACTATTGTCGTATGAGGGAAAGGGTTAAACATTATGGCAAAAAGAGAAACTGCTCATGATCCTTTTACCACAATGTTTTCAATTTCATTCAACAATTGATCTTTTATTTGTAGAGAGTTTCTATATTTTTCACTGAATGTTTTCAAAGTCAACAGCTGCAGATTTATTTGTTGAAAGGGTTATACTACAAATATATTTCAAAATGTTAATTACAAATTTATAGATGTTGCATTATATTTATATATGAGCTGTTCCATGAGAAAACCAACATTATGAACTCTGCTTAATTGATTGACCTAGATCAGCCTGCTCAGTCCATGTAGGTTAATCCGGGCCAACACATTCCGTCTCAGGGAATAGAGGTATAGAGTAATGATTCCTGAATCAGGAAATCCACAGGAGGCAAAAAGTGTCTGACTGGATTAGCCTGCATCTACAATGTTGGTTTTCATGTGAAACGGCTCATTTGTTTTCAAAGCAGGCTACTCAGAAGATAGCATTTCAGAGAACTGATTTAATTGGTCATGTGATCTATAAAAGAACCTTCAGAAATTTACAACTAGTACAGATTCCGATCAGCCTGGACTCTCACCTCTAAACAAAATGTTCACGGATTTCTAATCGCGCATGTCATTCTTGAAATTCAGCAACATTATAGTAATTGCCTTCAATCCTTTCCCACATAGGACATATCTGCAGCCAACTACATTGTAAAATAACTATTAAACAAGAGGCCCTGGAATCGCTCACCTGAGAACGGGCTCAAATTTCTCATTATAAACAATTTTTTCTTTTGCCACAATGTTTTCATGAGATGTTTATGGTAGATGCATCAAAATGAGTTTACAAATGGGAAAGGGTTAATTAATTAATTCATTTAAACATTGTTTTTTCCTGTGGCGTGGCTAAAATATCACTCCTGTTAGTCTTAGTAACAGCTATATCATTTAAAAGCTGTTTGGAGACATTATTTCCAAATAAGATATATCACAAGAGAAAGTTGATGCAACGCATCAATTTCGCCGGATATCCATAGTGAAGTTATGCATAACACTAACATTATAATAGTTGAATAAACAGTTATCAACTGAGGGGCATATTGGAACATCAGGGATGGGGTCAAATGAAAATGTATCATAACTCGCATTGTTTTGTCAACGAAGTGAATGATAATTGAAGCCTTTCATTGTTTATGATCAATATCCATTCCAAAGTAGGTTGACCATGCACACAACCAACTAATTATTGATCATAAACAGTAATGGAAATGAATAATCTTGCCAATCATTAGTCTTAGTATGTATATAGTGCTTTCATTAAGGAATAATTATAAGATTTGTGAATTCCACATACACTTTTCAAGATGTTTGTCAGAATATTTGAATTTTATTATTTTTCAATAAAACCACAAAACAGACAATTTAGGATTTGCATGCAATAGCACGTCATTTTACCTTTCCTCTATTAAAGTCAACAGTGGACACCTTTGCAGCAATCTACTTTTAAAACAATGAGATAAGGGTTAAATCGCTGAAGACATGAGTTTTCTCTTTTTCTCAAAATATTAGCTTGGCATCCTAATTATATCATACTTTAACAAATGTTGAAATGTTTTCCAATATTTATAAATTAGACCACCTTCGAAATATAATATCAACTAAACAGTTAAATCTCATTGAAATTGTTGTATAATTTAAACTTAATTTCGAACATAAACTGAGCCCTACAACTTAATGTGTTAATTTATTTTAATTATTTCCTTCCTTTTTTATAATGAAAATAACAAACTACTCATGTTTTAAAATTATATTATGATGAGCGCCCTTGTGTCAATGATGCATAACTATATGCCTTTAGAGAATTAAATGACACATTTAACATTGTCAAGGACGAAATAATTGTGTACGAAAGACCCGATTCTTTCTTATTCGCAGAGGTGTCGTTCTTGAAACTCTCTTTATAGGCAGAGAGTGTTCGTTCAAAGTAATTTTTCTCTTAAAACCAGTTTTATCTCGGTTTGTTCTTTTCTTAATTTGTTTCGAACCAAATAAACATTTTAAATCGCCTATGATTTACTATTTGTAAGTGAGTGTAAAGAGCGGCTCTCTGCAAAGGAGATTGATCTACGCAGTTGGTATTCGCGAGTCACGCGATCAACTGTTGAACAGTTTTAGCTTAGAAACAGTTCATATTTTAGATATACATGGATAAACATTATAAAATGCCTTCTTCACAAATCAAGACATCTCTTTGAACATGAAAATAACATTCAGTAAGTTAAAATTGCCATTAAAAGGAGAATATTCGACGTCATTTAGCAGGTGCGCGTATGTAAAATATTAGACTGTGCGACGTAAAGGTTTGTAGTTATCGCCTTTTGATTACATGTAGTATATAGTGTAAAATAAAGTATACCAGTCTAGCTAATAGGGACTGTTTTGTCTTCGTAAATAAAACAAAAAAACATAAATGCGAGTCAAAATAAAGAAACTGAAAATACCTAAAACATCGGAATATTTATTTCATTTTAGATGTGTCATTACTTAGTGTTTTTAAACAAACACAATTGTAATATGTTCAAGACATCTTAATGTGTTTCTTTCTAATAATAATCCCCCCTCCCATGTGATTTCCGAAAACCTATTAAAAATAATCGCTTCTGCCCGGCGACTAATAAAACTAAGTACTCCATATGCCTGACCATAGACTGCCTGGTAATTGTTATAAAATGTTGAAGAGTCTAGATAATAGTGAAAGGAATACATGGGCAACGTCAATTAAACAAATATTATATCTTTATGGCTTAGGATATGTCTGGCTAGCGCAAGATGTTGGTAACCCGGACATATTTTTAGCTACATTCAAACAATGACTGAGAGACTGCATGCAACAAAATTGGTTAGAGTCTATAAGTAATAGTCCACGATGCTTAACTTACAAGCATTTTAAAAGCATGCTAAATCCAGAAAAGTATTTATCTATAAACTCTATCATTCTATCTTAGGAAACAACTTGCAAGGTTCAGATGTTCTAGCCACAAATTTTGTATTGAAACTGGTCGGCATATTGGAATAGACAGAGAAAATAGAATTTGTATTTATTGTCTGCTTAATTTCAAAATTCACTGTATTGAAAACGAATACCATGTATTTTCAACTGTTTTCAATATTCTAAGGTACAGAAATGTTTTTTGTATTCTTGGTATCTTGGAAGAAATAATTATGATAGCTTTCATTCACTAATGAGCTCTAATGATGAAAAGACCATCAGAAAAATTGCAGTCTTCATTGCAGCGGTCATGAAAATAAAAGAGTCTGTAAAATAGCAACCAATAGTAACAATTCAGTTAACTGTGAGCAAAACGCAACAAAATATCATAAAACTTTTAAATATTTAATATACCTTCAAGCAACATTGTATAAAATGACAACTATTGTATAAAATGACAACTATGTATAATTTATTCATGCATGTATGTATATATCGTATGATGGGCCGGTGGCCTTAATGTACAAAATAAAATGTATTGTATTGTATTGGTGGTGTGTTAAACAGTTATTGTATCCCTAAAACATTTAATTATTTTTCATTTTTACCTGCTATTAGTACTTTCTCAAGTGCCTTTAAATCATCATCATCATCATCATCATCTTCATCAATGACTTCATTATCTGAAACAGATAATAACATGAACAAGACGAACATATATTGGTTAAAAACAAGAGTACCGCAAACGGTACATAATACGCCCGTCAGGAACTTCTTTGTAAGTTTCCTTTTTGTTTTGATATATTGTTTGTTTGTAAAAAGTTAATAAAGTCGTTCAGGAATAAGTTGTTTAAGAATAAAGGGAAACTATGAAAAATGCATAACTCATGCAGAAATTGACAAATATTCTAAGTAAAAAAAGGGGCATAACTCATTCAAAAATTGACGAAATTCGAGGAAATGTGAACTTGATCTGTGACACTTGATTACAAAGCCATATACATAATTTCAGCTCAATACATCAAAGCATGTAGAAAAACATTGCGGAAAACAAATATTCTAAGTCCAAAAAGGGGCATAACTCATTCAAAAATTGACGAAATCCCAGGAAATATGAACTTGATCTGTGACACATCACTAAAAAGCCTTATACAAAATTTCAGCTCAATAGCTCAAAGTATGTAAGAAAAAAGTGCAGAAAACCCGAACGGAGGGACGGAGGGAGGGACATGACCATACCATAATACGTACCGTTTTTAAGAAACGGTTGTATAAAAATGGAGAAGATTTTGGCTTGTTTATCCCTTTCCCAAACTGCAGACACATTTTGATGCATTTACAGAAGGCAACTTAAGAAAACATGTTGGCAATATGATAATAATGAGTAATTTCTCTTTGTGCCACCATTTTTTCAACCCTGCTTCAAGATTATACATTGCAGTACAGTCATTTACAGAGATTTTCCATATTTTTTTTGAGATTTTATCAAAATCGTCTGCTGCTGATTTTAGTACATATGACTCAGATGACTGAAACCTAATGTCAGCATCACTGTTAAAATATCTTATTATACCTCACGTGACTTTGTAATGTTAAATTCTCATACACTCACCATGGACAATTTCTTATTGTTTCATGCTAACAGTACGTTTTTGACCGGTTAACAGTATACTGTTACATTGCACACGCGTCTAAAATGTTGGTCATGCACATGCATGACGTCATTTAAAACAATAACGTCACCGTTTAGATGTGCATGCCATGTAACAGTATACTGTTAACCGGTATATTCATATGTGTATTATATTGTAGTAGATATACCCATGTTCACCTCCCATACAAAGGTACTGAATAAACTTGTAATTTTGTTCGGTTATATTGTAGTAGATATACCCATGTTCACCTCCCATACAAAGGTACTGAATAAACTTGTAATTTTGTTCAGTATAATAAAATAAATATTGCATGGCTTCCAGTGTGAAAGTACATATTGTCAACATTCGGGTGAATACTGTTAACCTCGGCTTTGCCTCGGATAACAGTATTTTCCTCATGTTGACAATATGTACTGTCACACTGGCAGCCATGCAATATTTATATATTGTCAACATTCGGGTAAATTCTGTTAACCTCGGCTTCGACTCGGGTACAGACATGTGATCTCTCCGGATTTGAAGCCTCATCTTTCGCTCTCCCGATCGGTTAACGAAATCTCCCGCCGTTTTTTTTTTTAATAAAACTAAAATTAAAGTTACCTTAATTACAACAGATGCTCGTAATTCCGTAAGTTTTACATCATCTAGTGGTGTTTTTTGGGTTAAGGTTTTAGTCATGTCGTACGTAAACTACCTGTACACAGCAGGGCTACGCAAAACCGAAAAATTGCCGGTTTAAACCGATTTTGAACTCGGCGGACCGATTTCATTCTTAAAACTATTAACTAAATCGGTCCAGGAAATTTTACAAATTAAAACTACTATCAAATCGGTCCAGGAATTTCTATAAAGCTAACTATATAACACCTCCGCTACAGGTCAATTTGTAAACAGAGTCGTCCGTACACCTTCAAGATAGTCACTTACCGTGACGTAACAGGATTATCGATCCAATTTAAGTTTGACAATCGTGTACAAACTGATAGATAATGCCAATCGGAATACCTCGGTGATGAATGGATGACGGAATTACCCGAGAAAATCCCTTGAATGCATGCGGTAATAATTTCATGCATATGATTGGCTGTTGGGGTTATTAGGGAATTTCCATAGGTCACATGACCTTTGTAACCCCCCTTTCAAGATGGCATGGAAAAAGAGATATTTACGAAACGTTTTGTAAAAATAAAAATGTCACTGTATATTTTATAAGGCAGAATTTTAACTTTCATTTCATTTAATTTGTCCTTCGATACATTAGTGAAAAGGCTCAACGAAATTTACTTGCGATGTTCAAAAAGTCAAATGACCGGCTTGGCAACGCAAATCATGTTGACAAAGAGAACCGGGTCAAACCGGTTCATAATTACTCAACTGGGTAAATGTACTTACCTAAAAAATGACTTTCTCTAATTATTTCAGTCATGGTAATTCCAAAATAACAAAGACCTTTTTTGTAGTAAATTTTTTATTTGTATGTAGACAAAACAAAGTTAACCGTACAAATAAGAGAAATGTATCTTCTGTGCGAAACAAATAATTTTCTAGTACGTACAGGTCGAACAATCTTAAGTACGAACGAGCAATGTAAACACACATGCGCGGTTATGTTCGTCTGCAAATTTTGGAAAATTATGATTTGTAAAGTACTTCTACAATGACATTAATGAGCGAGGACACTGTTATGCAACCATCTATGCAAGGTAACCTGTAAAATATTCTGGACCAATTGAGATTTCAAAATTTCCGGAGCCCTGGTACACAGTAATGTGTAAATTTATGACTAAAGTTGAAGAGCTGTTGATTTATACATGACAATCAACCTCTGATTAATGGATTATCACACTTAGTCTGACAGGCTGCAGTGAAGCCTCTTCCAGTGGAAGAACTTCTCAAAGAAACATACTTTCACTTCAATCACAGGTTATGACCCTACCTTATAAAATCCCATTAAATCCAGAATTAATTTATCCTGACAAACTGTTAATAACCTCTTCAAATAAAAGTGTAATTAATAGCGTTGAAAACATCATAGTAAAAGGAGCAGTTGCATCCATTTCTCATTTTGTCTCAATGCTATTAAAAGCTGTTTGCTGCAGATGTTTCAAAATTCGTCTGCAAATAGTTAAGGGTCAAATTTTTCCCCAAGAAATAAACCACGTCATACAAAAATAACCTCTTTTTGGGAGGGGGGAGGTCTGTACAACCAGCCAAAATTTATATATGGCTTTGCAGTCTGATCAGGTAATTCTGTTCACCATCGACAGTAGTCACACACAAGCATCTTCGACTCCGCAAGGAAAGAACAATGACTTAAAATAAACTGACAGTAGGTGTATCATGAAATATGATTTTGACTTTCATTGATTTTTAAGGTGGATTTTCATTTGACGTGGCTATTCTGCCAGGGATAATTAGGTCAAGTCAAATCATTGCTGTCATATATTATTTTAGCTGAAAAAGGTTACATAAGAGTCCAAAATACTTTAGGCCTCTGGATAGTGAGTAACCTCACGTGAATTCAGCCAGAAGTAAAAAATGAAAAATGTTTTAACACTTGTTTTACGATATTTCTGTCATATTTC
Organism: Serripes groenlandicus; assembly: GCA_031761405.1. Classification (NCBI taxonomy): domain Eukaryota; kingdom Metazoa; phylum Mollusca; class Bivalvia; order Cardiida; family Cardiidae; genus Serripes; species Serripes groenlandicus. The sequence goes on from JASEVX010000022.1 coordinate 3,077,923, forward strand.
AGAAATTGAAATATACAAATAAATCTATCAAATGTCATAGAATCAGACAGGAAATATGTTCATATGTCTCTGAATCAGGTAAAATGTTTTCAAATGCTGATCCAGAATGAAGGTTCAGCATAGTAAGAATCAAAGTACTGAAAGTACTTGCATCAAATTATTTTGAACATGTATTGGAAAATGTAAAATTTTAATAATTGCATTTGACCCAAGTTTCATGTGCTTTTTTTTTTTTATGACTAGTTCTTTACATATATATAAACATATTTGTGATATTATACTGAAATATTTTCATGAATAAAATTGAAGTAATAAATGATTATGAAATATTCTTTTCAATTAGCAAATTATTACTTCCTATAATGCAAGTTATACCCTGCTTGAATTGACCTTATTTTAGCATCAAATGAAAAGGATTGTGACCGGTCGCAGAAAATCTTGCCGCGAAAAAAAGCTCCCTCTATGGGACACCAATCTCCCTACCAAAAATACCAAATCTCCCTATTTGGCTTCAGGAAAATATCACATGTCTGCTCGGGTAACAGTATTTTCCTCATGTTAACAATATGTACTGTCATACTGGAAGTCATGCAATATATATATAATATTTATGTATCCAAAGTCTTACAATTGCAATAATATATTGTCAGATAGCTCAATCATACTCCTCTAGATATTTTGAGCTTACATTATTATTTTTTACCATTTGGCTGTTATAGACACCATTCGATGCCTCTGCAGCAGACAACTTTTAAACACCTTGTGGAAATTGGAGAAATGTCTCTTAATAATATTCTTCATTACAGCTTTTGTTCCAAATTTGACTTTCACAGTGCGATGGAATTTGCCATATATCATATTTTTTTCCTCAGAAGATTTTTGAAGTTCATGAAAACGCCTAATCAGGGAATGAAGATGAAAAAGGGCAAATGAATTGTACATTTGCAGCTAAACAAGTTTTGTAACATTTAACTTTAAAGTTGGAGAGAGAAATTCTGAGCAATATCTAATTTTTCCACAACTTGTTTCAAAAGACGTCTGCATCTAAGGCGCCAAATGCTGTCTTTTGCTCAGGGAAAGAGTTAATAATGGACCTTGTAAACAAAAAATAACTCACGCTTTACTGCCCTTGCTGTTCTAAAATCAAATTGTGCATTCTTATCCTCATTTTCGTCATCAGCAGCTGAAAGAAAGCAATTACCGATTAAATCTCGCTTAAATCATTGAAAAGCCATGCCATATGAAACCAACCTTTGTGAGGTTTCGTAATTAACCCTATCCCAATAACATCAATTCTGCAGGAGACGACTTTCAAAAAAAAATAGGCATGGCATATATCTATGTATGAAAGTACAATTATTAAAAAGAGTGAAAAACATTGTGATATATAAGAATAAATCAGGGAAAGGGCAAATGAATTGTACATTTTCAGCTCAAAAAGTTTTGTAACATTTAACTGTAAAATTGGTGAGAAATTCAAAGCAATATCTTCTTTTTCCACAATGTTTCAAAACATGTCTGCAGCTAAGGTTTTGCTCAGGGAATAAGATAATCATGGACCTTATCGGAAAAAAAGAACTCACTCTCTACTTTTCTTGCTGTTCTAGGATCAAATTGTGCATTCTTATCCTCATTATCCTCATCAGCTGAAAGAAAGCAACTACCGATTAAACCTCGCTTAAATCATTGAAAAGCCCTGCCATATGAAACCAACCTTTGTGAGGTTTCGAAATTAACCATATCCCAAAAACATCAATTCTGCAGGAAACGACTTTAAAAAGCTAGGCAAGAATATGAAATATATAGATCTATATATATATATGAAAGTAAATAATTGAAAAGAGTAGAAAGCATTGACTGTGATATTCCATTTTGTCACAATGTTTTCAAAAGACAAAGTTTGCTGCTTGTACATAAAACAAGAGGGCCATGATGGCCCTGGATCGCTCACCTGATTTCTTTTTTCACTTTAGCTATATAAGCCCCGCCCCCCTGGCGGCCATAATTTCCGACCAATCAACCTGGATTGAAGGAATCTGATAGATGGTCACCCTAGGAACATTTCTACAAAATTATTTGAAAATCGGCCTGACACTTTTGGAGGAGAACAATTTTTAAATTTTCACTATAGCCATATAATGCAAAATAGCCCTGCCCACTGGCGGCCATGTCTTTTGACCAATCAAGATGGCTTGAAGGAAACTGATAGTGGGTCACTTAAAGAACATTTCTACAACATTATATGATAATCTGCCCACCAGTTTGGGAGAAGAAGAATTTTGAAGTTTTTTTCATTTCGTTGCCATGGAAAGAAGAATTCTGCATGGATCCCAAAAAATTGAAGGAAATCTGGTGATGTCATTGAGAGGATGCTTTCTGTGAAGTTTCATCCCAATTGACCCACTGGTTACTGAGGAGAAGAAGTTAATGCATGACGCACAATGGACGCCGGACAAAAGGCGATCACAAAAACTCACCTTGAGTCAAGCTCAGGTGAGCTTAAAAGTGCCTATATTTCAGTCTTGTTTAGTGTGTAACTGTTCTTGATATGCCTCCTGGGTGCTTGTATGACTTGGTGGCACTCTGACACAGGCAATACCGAAAGACCATATTTCATTTCACATGGTCCATATGATAAAAACAATTTCTCCAAAGTAAGGTATTTTTTACCTAATTTGGTATTGTCAGGGTGATCAAATTTGAAAACTGAGGGAAAAAGATTTTTTATTTTTTTATTTTAACCCTTTCCAACTCCTCTGCAGCAGACTGCAATTGAAAGATTGAGACAAAAGGAAAAATTGCTCATAATGTGCAAGTTTTCTTTCTGCCATAATGTTTTCAACTCTTTTCAATAATTATGCTTTCTTTTATACTGATTTTTATGTTTTTTCCAATATATTTTCAAATTCGTCTGCTGCAGATTTGATGAATGAAGGAAAGTGTTAAATAGAAAGTTGAAATATTTTGAGAAAGGGAGAAATTGGTCTTTTTGAAACTGTGTAGATATGAAATGTCTGGGAGCTATTACCGTCAGTTCCTTTTCGTATTAGTATTCTCTCTTCTTCATATTCATCTTCATTATTTAAAAAAAAATTTTTTTTGTTCTTTTGAAGGCTTTAATGGTTTTTGTTTTTTTATTCAAATACTAATGAAATATTTTGAAAAAAGGAGAAACTATGAAGTTGAAAAGTGTAGTGTAAATTATTACCTTCAGTTCCTCTTCTTATTCTATCGTCATCATCTTCGTCATCTAAAAAATTACTACTTTTTTTTTAAAAAAAATGTTGAAATATAATTAGATCATGGGGAAATTGCTCATTTTGAAATTATGTAGAGAAAAATTTATAATATTACCATATTTTCCTCTTCTTATTCTGTCATCATCATCATCATCGTCATCATCTTCATCATCTAAAAAATTAGCATATGGTATTTTAAGAGTGACATAATTTGAATAAAAACTGTGGAAATATATAACATATATATTTATCTTAAAAGAGTGTCGAAAAATTATGGGAAAGGAGAAATTGCTCATTTGGAAATGATGTAATTGAAAAGTGTAATTTTATAAAATATTACCATCAGCTTCTCTTCTTATTCTCTCTTCAACATCATCATCAGCATCAGCATCATCTAATAAATTAGATTTACATATGACTATTATCATTTCCATGCGCAGACCCAGCAGACCCATTTCAATGGGTCTGCAGTTGATGACTTATGAAAATATTGTGACAAAATGAGAGATTGCTGTAATGCAATAACTCCACTTTAATTTATAGAGATTTTCCATATATGCTTGACTAGATGATGTCTGCAGCAGAAATGTTGTTTGTGGGAAAGTGTTAAAGATATGTCGGCTAGCTAGTTGTCAAAAATCTTTCCTTGCAGCAGCAGACAACATCTGATTTTTTTTTAGAAAAAGGAGATATTGCTGTAAAGAAGCAATTTCTTCTATTTCTACAATGTTTCATTTCTACAATATTTCATTTCTAAATGTTGTCATTTTTTCCTCTGAATATTTCAAAGCATATATATTTTGAGAACAAATAATTTGTTAAAAAACTCATTTAGTATATATAGAGGATATTTGTTTGTTTTGAATGGATATGGAATATAACACTTTGAGATGAGATATATTCCATATCCCCTCAAAACAAATAAATTTTCTTTTCATTTTATGCTAATTGATGACGAAATAATGGAACTATTTAGTGTCTTCGTACCTGTTCACACGCAGACGAATCTGTGTGAATGTATTTGTTCACTACACAATGTCAGACAATGACATTTACGGAATACGGAATGATACATTTGTGAAGATAAGTTTTTATCACATGACAATGTTTCTATCCGATCTAATATGGGCAAGAATTCACTAATGCAACACAAAGTGTGACATTGAAACAAAAAAATAGATCACCTTTATTTATTTTATAAAATGCTTTACTACTAAGTTCTTCTAGCAAGACATCTAAAACCAAGAGTCTTTTTTAAAAATATGTCATCTTGTCTTCTTTAAATGTCATATTTATTGATATATGAAGTATGTAACATTGACACCAATATTATTTCAATTGTTCATATCTCATATAATTAAAAGAGGATCTAATTTTTGCTATGGTGTGAAATGATGTTGGAGTTTGTTCCAACATTTACCGTTTGAATAAGAAATACTGTCTTGTCGTTTAACAGAAAAAATAGCAAAAAGATATGGTTGGTGTCAATGTTACACTTGTAAAGTTTGTGCAAACTTATGTTTGTTTCAAATAATATATCTTGCTTCTGTCTTAGCCTATTTCATGGCTGTTGGGGTCAGTGTGTTTTTTGTGAATGAATTTTATAAGTAAACATCCTAAAAAATAAAAATTAAGCTCCATTTGATGCATGTAACATTGACACGTTGAAAGCCATATATTAAAATGTCATTTATATCCATTAAACATATAAAATCTTCTTTGGTTTGTGGATTATATGTTAGAAGTTGTGACCAGGTCTTCTGATTCAGGTTGTATTTACTACTTTGTATGTTTGATTACCAGATATTTGAAGTATGTAACATTGACACTTTCGTGTCAACTGAAATAGTTACATACATTTAGAAATCTCATTTATTTCTGTTATATACAATATTATTTGTTATTTTTTTTTACTTGTAGCAAAAGCATGTGATGCAATATATCAAATAACTTCAAACATCTGTAAATTATGAATTTATTAATATTATACTGTTATATTTATTGTTGCATGTAACATTGACAGAATTGTTGTCAATGTTACATACAAATTTGAAAAGTAATTTTATTCATTTAGATTTGAAATTTAATATGTTGTTTTGTGGTTCGGAGATTAATTGTCAGGAGTAGAATATTCCTAAATTAAATAGTTTAGCCTGTCAGCTGCTGTATAGAAGATACGGCTATGCTTGATGCATGTAACATGGACACGTTTGTGTCAAATTAAACAGTTACACACACACATCAAAGGTTGTTGTTTCTGATTGAAATAAATTGTTTTTTAATTTTTTTTATTTATAAATGTTCTACCAAAAAGCATAGCCAGTGATTGGAGATGCTTGTCTAAAGAGAAGCAAATAATTGAAATTTTAAAAAAGTATGGTGTATGTAAACACCTTGTCAACGTTACATGCACATTTTGAAGTCAGTTTATTTTTTGCCATACATTATAATATGAATTCATATTATTACAGATTTTTAAATCATCCAATAATTTGTAAATGTTATTAAATTAAAAGAACTGGAAGCATTCCATTATTGAATTATTTGATCAAAATTTGTAAGATTTATTTGACACCAAAATTTAAGACATTTTGCTGGGCCTTCCTATCATAAGTCACACACAGATTTAAAGAAAGTGTTTTTTTTTTCATCAACTGGGTAAAGAAAGCATACTATAAGGCAAAAATGTAAGTCCTTGGGTGCTGCAATTTATGTTTGTTTGATAAATGTACGCGTGTAACAATGTTTGACACCAAATGTTACACGCACATGTCAATTTTCATTCTTTTTTTGTAAAAAGATTGTTGCAGACAAATACACTGGATTGATTTTTTAGGAAAATTTGATTATTAGATATAAGTTTTGAATCAACTACACACTAAAATGAGGTAAAATAAAGCTGTTATACACACACATTAAAGGGCATGTACAAAATGTCACACTTTTTGTCACACTAAAACCTTAAATATGGTGTTTTAAGGCTTTTTTTCTCGGTGCCAATACATTTTAAGTTCATTCTTTTTTTACAAAAGGATGTGTAAGGTATAAATGTGTAAATAAATGTCTTAATTTTTTTTCTAAATCTGTACTTAATTGATACTACATACAGAATAAGAGTGTTGACACCAAGAATTCCAATAGTGAATTCTTGCCCATATACCGATTACGTATGTCTTTATATATTACATGTGTAATATAACAAGACCGAATACTAGGAAAATGACATCACGTCAGCAGTTTGACGTCACAACGTTAGTCCCTTTGGCGCCAAAACCCGTAAATTTCGTCTAGACATATTGTAAACATTAAGTACATTTTACATATCTACATTTATTTTAGGTCTCTGATCCTATATACATGAATCAGTTTTTGTGAAAACAAAGATAAAATTGCTTTATAAGTAAAAATAGTAGTTCCGGCATACCTATATCACTCATAGTGTGGGTGATATGGATTTAATTTCACTGATAGAACACAGTATCTCATCATTTAGCATAAAATAACAAGCAAATTCATGAAATTTTTATCCCCCGCTTGCAGGAATTATTGTAGGAAAATGTTGAGGTTAGGTTTAAACATGTCAGTAGACTTTTTATTGAACATGTATTAACGGTTCACATTTGTGGCAGTTATTGCACGGTAACAGCAACAAACGACATTTTTTGTTAAATAAGGGGCCATAACTCAACCGAATAAAGTCTACTGAAAGTGACGATCGAACTTGGCCTAGCCCTTAAGGAATTTAACCTTGTTACCAAGTTTGAAAAAAAAAAGGTTCACATTTGTGGCAGTTATTGCACGGAAACAGCAACAAACAACATTTTTTGTTAACTCCACCAAAAGTGACGATCAAACTTGGTCTAGCCCTTAAGGCATTTAACGTTGTTACCAAGTTTGACAAAAAACGGTTTACATTTGTGGCAGTTATTGCACGGAAACGGCAACAAACGACATTTTTTGATAATTAAGGGGCCATAACTCCACCAAATAAAGTCCGCCGAAAGTGATGATCGAACTTGGCCTAGCCCTTAAGGCATTTAACGTTGTTACTAAGTTTGACAAAAAAAAGTTCACATTTGTGGCAGTTATTGCACGGAAACAGCAACAAACAACATTTTTTGTTAATTAAGGGGCCATAACTCCACCGAATAAAGTCCGCCGAAAGTGACGATCGAACTTGGCCTAGCCCTTAAGGCATTTAACGTTGTTACATAGTTTGAAAAAAAAAACGGTTCACATTTGTGGCAGTTATTGCACGGAAACATCAACAAACAACATTTTTTGTTAATTAAGGGGCCATAACTCCACCGAATGAAGTCTGCCGAAAGTGACGATCGAACTTGGCCTAGCCCTTAAGGCATTTAACCTTGTTACCAAGTTTGAAAAAAAACGGTTCATATTTGTGGCAGTTATTGCACGGAAACAGCAACAAACAACATTTTTTGTTAAATAAGGGGCCATAACTCCACCAAATAAAGTCCGCCAAAAGTGACGATCAAACTTGGTCTAGCCCTTAAGGCATTTAACGTTGTTACCAAGTTTGACAAAAAACGGTTCACATTTGTGGCAGTTATTGCACGGAAACAGCAACAAACAACATTTTTTGATAATTAAGGGGCCATAACTCCACCAAAAGTGATGATCGAACTTGGCATAGCCCTTAAGGCATTTAATGTTGTTACTAAGTTTGACAAAAAACAGTTCACATTTGTGGCAGTTATTGCACGGAAACAGCAACAAACGACATTTTTTGATAATTAAGGGGCCATAACTCTACTGAATAAAGTCCGCCGAAAGTGATGATCGAACTTGGCCTAGCCCTTAAGGCATTCAACGTTGTTACCAAGTTTGACAAAAAACGGTTCACATTTGTGGCAGTTATTGCACGGAAACAGCAACAAACGACATTTTTTGTTAATTAAGGGGCCATAACTCCACCGAATAAAGTCCGCCGAAAGTGACGATCAAACTTGGCCTAGCCCTTAAGGCATTTAACGTTGTTACCAAGTTTGAAAAAAAACAATTCACATTTGTGGCAGTTATTGCACGGAAACGGCAACAAACGACATTTTTTGTTAATTAAGGGGCCATAACTCCACCGAATGAAGTCTACCGAAATTGAGGATTGAACTTGGCCTAGTCCTTAAACCTTGTTACCAAGTTTGAAAAAAAACGGTTCATATTTGTGGCAGTTATTGCACGGAAACGAAGTGTGACAGACAGACAGACAGACAGACAGACAGACAAACCCAAATTAATAACCCCCCTTTTTTTCTTCGAAAAAGCGGGGGATAAAAACTATTCAGTGTCCAATCTAAGAGGGGGGATGGTGCTAAATCTCATACTGTTTTAAATATTCCTCCCTAAATTTATATGAAAGGGGGGAAAGACAAAGAAAGAAAAATGCCTCAATTTGTTCATAAAATCAAATTCCTGATAAAAGCCTGCAACCCTTTTGTCACAATGTATATGTGGGAAAGGGTTAATCTTTTCCCACATATGACAAATCTGCAAAAGACGACTTAAAACATCTTGCCAAAAATATGGAAAATCTATTTAAATGAATGTATACATTTAAAGGGACTGAACACCATAATGGTCCAAAATCGTTACATTTTATACTTATTCTAATTAATCCAAAATACGTTGATATATATATATGTAACGGAATGTTGTAGAAGGTCGTACAAGTCTTGTTTTTCATTATTTCATAGGAAATAAGCAGTTAAAAAAACGTCCGCTACGTGTTTTCCCGTTTAAAAATACCGTGGAATTTCCTCTTGCTCATTTGAATTTGTGGATTCAATTCTGCATTCTCTACCGACTATCGACTCATTACATTCATGTATGCATGAGTGTAGGGAACGACAACTCTGCGAAGGAGATTGTCAAATATGAGAAAAAAGCGGAAAAAAAAAGAAATTTTTTAAAAATTGCTATTACCTTGATGTTTTTGCATGTAAGGCATTGAGATTTGCTGACTGATGTACTACAATATATGCACACTATTAATATTGCGGAGATTTTTCGTTATTTTGCATTGTAAAATCTACTGGGTTAGTAATCCAGTAAATCTAAAAATATCGCTGTATATTTATCACGTGATCACTATAACCGAATTGACAATCTCCTTCGCAGAGTTGTCGTTCCTTACACTCACGCACACATGAATGTAATGAGTCGGTAGTGTTAGAAAATGCCGAATTGAATCCACAAATTCAAATGAGCAAGAGGAAATTCCACGGTATTTTTAAACGGTTTATTTCCTATGAAATAATGAAAAACAAGACTTGTTCGACCTTCTACAACATTCCGTTACATATATATCGACGTATTTTGGATTAATTAGAATAAGTATAAAAAATAACGATTTTGGACCATTATGGTGTTCAGTCCCTTTAAATCACAATAAATCATTTCCAAAGTTTATATTTTTCCACAATTAGCGCTTTTTACATGTGTGAACTTAATGAGTTAATTCCTTATCGTTCGTTAAAAGCACGAACAAACTGCCATTCTAATTATCGTCTCAAAAACGTTAGCTTCTTTAATCATTTTATATACCGACTTTTTCACAGTTAACATGCTTAGGGCTGTTCCAGAAAAAAATGTCTGTGGGGGAGGGGGGGGGGGGGGGATAGTTCTACCGGGGTCAATGATTTACGGAAAATTGATTTAATCCTTACCAATTTGCACACGCATTTTGACGCACATGCAGCAGAATTCTTTTTATTGCATTGTGACAAAAAGAGATATTACATCATTTTGTTTGAAATTGGATAAATTAACTTTGAATTGGAAAGGATTTTAAAGGGTATGGAATTTTATTTTCCCTTGTTTAACAACTTTGAAACTAGAACAAAAAATGTAGGGAAAGGATGCATCGCTAATAATAAGCAGTTTCTCTTTTTCTCACAATGTTTTCAAACGCTGTCTGCTATATATGCATTTAAAGCTATTAATAATGGTTTGTGAATTGTTTTTTCTTTTAAATAAGAAAAAAAGAAAAAAATGTAAGGAAAGGAGACATTGCAAATGGCGGTTAGAAAGAGTTTGTTTTACATCCCTCAATATTAGCCAATTTGGAATGTGTTAAAAAGTATAAAACATGAATAAAATTGCTATGAATGTGATAATTTAAATTCTCTAGGTGGGGGGTAAAATTGAAATTTTATTCTATGGGGGGTGCCCAAAAAATAATTAAAATTCTATGGGGGGTACCCTCAAAATTGCTGGTCGTTCCTCCCCCCCCAGACTTTTTTTTCTGGAACAGCCCTTACACAAAACACTTTGATCTCTCTATTTTACCAATTACGCGAGCTAAAAATAGAGATGTGAAAATTATCACGCACTACACTCGTGTTTGAGTCGGAACACAATTACAGCTTTGTTTGGTTTGTTTACGGCCAATTAAGAAAGTTTAAACTAAATGCAACTTATTTCAAATTAAAGATATATTATAATTATTTGATTTAATTGGTTTTTAGTACTTTAAATAAATATTAATTCTGTGGCCGTAATGAAATTTTTATATGCCCAAATCGATATTTTACGGTAAAATTTGTTCATTTGGTGGCCGTTTTAGGAGGTTTTTAATGCATTTCGGACAAAAAATGTTGGCAGCTGGCCGCGTTGACCGCCTATTGCGATTAAATTATATAATAAATTTCGACGGAGGGTCTTAAACTGGCCGCTTAAGGCAGGTGGCTGCTAATAACAGGTGACCGTTAGCACAGGTTTGACTGTATAATTATTATCAATAATTTCATTAATGATATTTGATCGTAAAAGATCACACTAAGGTCATGGTCAGATGTTTATAAATCAATGTAAAGGACATGTGACAAATAAATGAAGTTTTTATCTTGTTCACAAAGTCAATTATAACAATTTTGCCAATTTTAAAGGGTCATACTTCAGTCATGCATGGACGGATCTGGCTGGTTTTTTAAAAGGACAGAGCTCTCATAAATGAATATCTAGCTACTGAATATGTTTGGTAAACATCGGATAATAAATGATGACTTTAACTTGTTCACAGATCAATTATAGCAATTTTGCCAATTTTAAAGGGCCATAATCATCCCGCCATACATGAACGGATCTGGCTGGTTTTCGAAAGGAACCAAGCTCTCATGGATATCTATCTACTGAATAATTTGGTAAACATCAGATACTAAATGAAGACTTGATTGTGTTCACAAGAAATTGTGGACAGACGGCGGATGAAGGGCGATCACAAAAGCTCACCTTCTCACTACGTGACAGGTGAGCTAAAAACAAACACTATTGTGTAAGTAGTCATTGCTATTGATGATTATTTTCAAATGTTCATTGAGCTTCATCACTCCTTAGCCATTTTCTTGTTACAGACACCAGTTTACACCTTTTGAGCAAACATCTTCTTTTCTCACCCACTTATACCAATTTTAATTGTTTTACCCCAAATGTTTTTTACTCTATTCAAAATTTAAACTTCTTTTTGTCCAAAATGACCATGCTTTTCAGTTTTCTTGAGATGTTTGTCAGAAGATGACTCTAAAAATACTCTCATCAGTTAAAGGGCATTAAAGATTATATGATCTAGTGAATGAGAAATGATATAAATATTGGCATTTCTGAACAATGTAGGTTAAGATCATCTTGTCAATCTGCTAAGTCTTATCAGAACATACACTAGTTGACGAAAGCTTCTAACTTTGTGTAAGTAATATGAGAACAGTGTTGAACGTGATCAGACTGTGTGGATGCACAGGCTGATCTGGATCTTAATTGACCACCAACTTGTATCTTCTCCTTTGTATAAGCTAAAATGTTATTACCTTCCACATTTCTGCGATTTCTGGACAGATCATCATCATCATCATCATCATCATCATCATCATCACCTGAAAGATACGAACCATTTACTATATGACCTATTTCATCTGAAGAATAATACCATTTTTTTCTCTTCTTATTCTCTCATCATCATCATCATCGTCATCATATTTATCTACATCATCTAAAAAATTAGCATACAGTATTTTAAGAGTGATCCACTTTGAATAAAAACTGTGGAAATATAATATATATATGTTTATCTTAACCCTTTCCGACGCCTCTGCAGCAGACAGCTTTTTGAAAACATAGTGACAAAAGAAGAAATTGCACAAAACGTGCAATTTCTCCTTTTGCCACAATGTTTTCCACTTTTAATCATAGGTTATCCATTCAATTATAGAGATTTTCCATGTTTTGACAAAATGTGTTCAAAGTCGTCTGCTGCAGTATTGTCGTATGAGGGAAAGGGTTAAGAGAGTGTTGAAAAGTTATGAAAGAAAAGGAGAAATTGTTCATTTTGAAATTATGTAATTGAAAAGTGTAATTTATTAAAATATTACCATCAGCTTCTCTTCTTATTCTCTCTTCATCATCATCATCTTCATCATCATCATCATCAACATCATCTAATAAATTAGATTTGCATATGACTAATTATCCTGTCTCATTTCAATGGGTCTGCAGTTGATGACTTTTGAAAATATTGTGGCAAAAGGAGAAATTGCTGTAATGCAATAACTAATTTATAGAGATTTTCCATATATGCTTGTCTAGATGATGTCTGCTGCAGAAATATTGTATGTGGGAAAGGGTTAAAAATATGTCAGCTAGCTAGTTGTCATAGTACAAATATCTTTCCATGCAGCAGCAGACAACTTCTAAAAACATGGTGAGCTTAATAACAAATTTCTTGGACGAATTTAATAACACTTTTTACGAAATGACAACGAATGTCAGATTTTTTTTATCACATGACGAAACACAAACAGAAAATCAGGTTTTTCCAAAGCTATTTTTATTTCGTCAGTAAACCGTATAACAATGCCGCCAATAATTATGCCGAAATTATATTCAGCTTAATTAAAAGTGAATATAAATAAACATTCATGAGATATTCTATTTATCACATAAGTGACTTATATAAAATGAACCTAACGTTTACAATAATGAAATTTACGGGTTTGGGCGACAATGTGACCAACGTAATGATGTCAAACCGCTGACGTGAAGTCATTTTCCTAGTATTCCGTCATGTTATATTACACACGTTATATATATATAGGATCTGACATGAGTTGTCATTTCATATAAAGTTTTATTAAACGAGTTCAAGATTTTTTGTTATTAAGCGAGCCTCTGGCGAGCTTAATAACAAATATCTTGGACGAGTTTAATAAAACTGTTTATGAAATGACAACGAATGTCAGATTCTTTATATCACATGACGAAACACACACAGAAAATAGGGTTTTCCAAAGCTATTTTAATTTCGTCAGTAAACCGTATAACAATGCCACAAATAATTATTCCGAGGTGATATTCAGCTTAGTTTATTAAAAGGTATAATAAATAACACTCATGAGATATTATATTTATCACATAAAGTGACTTATGAGGCGTATTTCGATAAAAAATATACTTAACGTTTACAATATTTCTAGATGAAATTTACAGGTTTTGGCGCCAAAGTGACTAACGTATGACGTCAAAATGATGACGTGACGTCATTTTCCTAGTATTAGGTCATGTTATATTACACACGTTGTATATAAAGAAATACGTAATGGTTATATTACATCGGATACAATCATTGTCATGTGATAAAAAGAAATACGTAATGGGTATAATAGATCAGATACAAGCATTGTCATGTGATAAAACTATTCAGTGTCCAATCTAGGAGGGGGGATGGTGCTAATTCTCATACTGTTTTGAATATTCCCCCCTAAATTTATATGAAAGGGGGATTTTTACATCTATAGACAAAGAAAGAAAAATGCCTCAATTTGTTCATAAAATCAATTTCCTGAAATCCTTTCCCACATATGACAAATCTGCAAAAGAAGACATGACATCTTGCCAAAAATATGAAAAATCTATTTAAATGAATGTATATTTAATTATAAGAGTTGAAAATATTGTGGCGAAAGAAAAAAAAAACATTATTGTGTAAGCTAGTAGTCATTGCTATTGATGATTATTTTCAAACATTCATTGATCTTCATCACCACTCAGCCATTTTCATGTTACAAACACCAGTTTACACCTTTTCAGCAAACATCTTCTTTTCTTACATACTTACAAGAGAAAGTTGATGCAAGGCATCAATGTCGCCGGAAAAGACTGCATTGATTTATTTTTTAACACACATGTATTCTTGACTTTCATTAGTCTAAACATACACATAATGTTTTCATAAGGACTAATTCCAGGATTTTTGAAATTCCACATAGATCTACAAATTTCAGGATTTCTTTTGGTCAGGATTTTTGATGTTTTGTATTTGTCAATAAAACCACAACAAATTAATAAATTTTGGGATTTAAATCTACATGCAATAAAAAGCTATTAAACCCTTTCCATGTCTGAAGCAACAATGAAAACCTTTAAACGCTTAACACATTGAGAAAACGGTTAAATTGCTGAAGACATGAACTTCCTCCTTTTTAATAATAATTATAATAAATATTTCACAGATGTTAAAATTTATCCTCATATGTTTAAAAAGTAGACCACACTTGAAACAACATATCAGCTAAATTGTTTATCTAAATCGTTGATGCATACAATATATGTTTGGCGCAAGATAAATGCCAATTGCGAGTCCCATTACAATTTAATAGGTGGCAAGTATGAAATTAATTGGGTGCGAAAGAGCAGATTTTCTTTATTTCTAAATATATTGTTTATCAGAGTTTGTTCTTCTCTTAATTTGTTTCAAGCCAAATAAACATTTAATATCACATATATTTAATCATTCAAGTGTGTAATATTAGCTATCTATCTGTTATAAGGTGTTTGAGCATTCTTTCGAAATGTTGACCCTCGATCGTGTGTCAAATCGAGGCGTAGTGTCAGACATCGAAGAAAGTGAATAAAAAATCAGGCAAAGCTTTAGTGCATGTTTTATTCCACTGCATTCGAGTGAAAAAAAGCATTTCTATATTATCTTTCTTTCTCCTACATTCGACCCATGCACTCGTTTCGTGACGTTTAAGAAATCAATTCGGCGTGCGACATTTTTTGTCAGCATAAACAAGTCACTTTTCTAAGTTTACATTTTACTTCCGGTTACTTCGCTTTGTTTACATTTTGGCAATATGAAACTAGGTCACGAACTGATGAAAAGGCGTTTCGACGTTCACGACCGATAAACAGGCTTATATTTGAGACATATTTTCACAAAATATTTCTTATTTTTGTTTCTGTTACCAGTTTATGTTGATAATTATCTATTAAAAGGGGAATTCGAAGTGATTTTCATATCGATAGTCTTCTGCAAGCAGGTGCGCGTATGTAAAAAAATTAGACTGTGCGACGTAAAGGTTTGTAGTTATCGCCTTTTGATTACATAGTTTATGAAAATAAAGTATCGCAGTCTAGCTAATAGGGACTGTTTTGTCTTCGTAAATAAAACACAAAAACGTAAATGCAAGTCAGAATAAAGAAACTGCACATACTTAAAACATCGGAATATTTATTTCATTTTAAATGTGTCATAACTTAGTGTTTTTAAACAAACGCAATTGTAATATGTTCAAGACATTTAAAAAAAAAAAATCTAATAATAACCCCCCCTCCCATGTGATTTCCGAAAACCTATTAAAAATAGAAGTCGCGGGCTTCTGCCCGGCGACTATTAACTACAAATTTCACTTTTTTTACCCAAAACGTTTTCTACTCTATTCAAAATTTAAACTTCTTTTTGTCCAAAATTTACCATGTTTTTCTTGAGATATTTTTCAGCAGACGACTTTAAAAATACTCTCATCAGTTAAAGGGCTTTAAAGATTATACAAGAGAAAGTTGATGCAAGGCATCAATGTCGCCGGAAAAGACTGCATTTATTTATTTATGTATTCTTGACTTTCCTTAGTCTATTCAAACATTAGGAACATAGTAATGAAAACATTTGCTTATAAATTTTATATACATACCTATACATTAGGGTATCTATAAAAAATTAACGAAATGTGTACACATTTATCTGGCTTAAATTTAATTTTGCTGTTGTTACTTATTTAAATAATAGTATTCATTCATATAATTTCAATGTTTGTCAATCTTATTCGAATCACAAGGTAAATATCCTGGTATTGCTTTAAAGGGAGGTAATTTGAAGAAAACAAAAGTCTTCAAAAGGAGAAATATATCAGCATTACCGTCTACAGTTTAAATTGTTCTATTGTTTGTGGATTTAAAAATGTTCTTTTTTTCTTATTTCTACATGTACAACGAAATATTGCGGCTTCTCTTCAAACATTCGTCTTGTACTTGTCTAAAATAAAATAATATCACTCGCTTTTTCATATCGAAATGTGCATGCGCGAAAATCGATGTTAAAGGTCACGAAACTACACAACAGAATAGGGTCTATATTTAGCTTAGAAACAGTTCCTACTTTAGATATTCATGGATTAACATTATTAAATGAATTCTACACAAATCAAGACATCTCTTTGAACATGAAAACAACATTTAGTAAGTTAAAATTGCTATTAAAAGGAGAATCCGAAATTGACCTCAATGATGACACATAAGAGTCTGCATTAGGGGGTGTTGGTTCACGTCTTGAAGGGACCACTTTTGTCTTCGTAAATAAGACAAAAAACTTAAATGCGAGTGAAATAAAAAAAACTGCAAACATTAAAAAATCGGAATATTTATTTCATTTTAGATGTGTCATTTATTAGTGTTCGTAAACAACCACAATTGTATTATATTCAAATCATCTAGATTTGTTTCTTTCTAATAATAAGCCGCCCTCCCATGTGATTTCCGAAAAGCTATTAAAAATAGAAGTCGCGGGCTTCTGCCCGGCGACTAATGATCTAGTGAATGAGAAATGATATAAATATTGGCATTTCTGATGCACAGGCTTATCTGGATCTTAATTGTTCACCAACTTGTATCTTCTCCTTTGTATAAGCTAATAGAATGTTATTACCTGCCACATCTCTACGTCTTCTGGACAGATCATCATCATCATCATCATCATCATCATCTTCATCATCAACATCACCTGAAAGATACGAACCATTTACTATATGACCTGTTTGATCAATTAATATATTAACCCTTTTCCGAATATGATTACATTTGAAGAATAATATGGAAAATCTCTATAGATGAAAGTTCTATTTTAGAAAGGAGCTGAAAACATTGCAGGAAACAGAAAAAATGCTTATAATTTCTCCTTTTCCTATTATTATTTTTAGAAAATCCTCTCCTGCAGGTATATCAAAAGCTGCCTGCATGTGTGAACAGGTTAAACAGAATGAAGTTTTGAATAAGAAAGTTTTGAGGGATAAGTAGTCATTCCTCATGAACAAGTTATGATATGATATACAATGACTATTTTTTCCAACAATGATTTATAAAAGTTCATCAACTTACATCAATCATTAACCCTTTCCGTCATATAGACGCTTTCTGACGCCTCTGCAGCAGACAGCTTTTTGAAAACATAGTGACAAAAGAAGAAATTGCACAAAACATGCAATTTCTCCTTTTGCCACAATGTTTTCCACTTTTTGTCATAGGTTGTCCGTTTAATTATGGAGATTTTCTATGTTTTGACAAAATAAGTTCAAAGTCGTCTGCTGCAGAATTGTCGTATGAGGGAAAGGGTTAAACCTTTCCCACATACAATAAATCTGCAGTTCATAATGATTTATTTCTCCTATTACCAAACAAAATGTTTCAAAAATATGATATGCTGCAGCTGCTCCTCTGCAGCAGGCATTTTCTGAATAGAAGTACGTTTCTCTTTTTTCCAACAATGCATTCATCTCAATGTCGGACTCAAGTTAAACTTTGTTGACGATTCATTGCTTTACTTCAAATGATTGTGCCCGGGCCACGGTAGCTCAATCTCTAGATGAGGGCTGTCAATCCAGGAGTTGTGAGTTTGAACCCTAGCTTGGCTAACATGCTTAAGACGTTTTATAAATCTCAATGCAACAAGCATCATTCGTCTTCCACCAATGGGCTAAGAGACTATGTGGAAAAGAAGCCAATTGCTTCGAAAGACTGATGTTGTGTGGTGTACTGGTGTCAGAAAACCAGGAAACACATGTGTTGGTGAACTGGCCGCCAGGAGGACTAAACAATTGTTGAAAATGTCTTTAAACCACAATCAATCAATCAGATGATTGTGAAGAATCTTACTCTAGGAAAATCAATTCCATGTAAAGGATTAATTAAGATATATATTATGTTCTTACCTGTCACATCTCTTCTGTTAAGGAAAGAACTGTCATCATCATCATCATCATCATCATCATCATCATCTGAAAGGTATGAAAAAAGTTCTATTTCATCAGCTTCAGGTTAGCATTGCAAAAATATAAATTAAATATGATAATATTAACCCTTTCCGACATCCAGACACTTTTTGATGCCTCTGTAGTAGAAGACTTATGAAAAAAATTGTATCAAAAGGAAAATTTCCTCAATTTAAGCATTTTCTCTTTTAACTACAATGCTTTCAGATCTTTCAATTATTGGTTTTTTTTCATTTATATTTGTGTTCAAAGTTGTCTTCTGCAGCTTTCTTGTATGTGGGAAAAAGATTAAATATGACAGTTTTTAACTTTTCTTCAAAAAACCTGCAAAAAACCATGTTAATATAAAACAGTAAAATATATAATTTATATATTCCCACATGCAAACTCATATTGACACATTCTGCAGCAGACAACTTTAGAAAAAATTACTTATAACAAGCAATTTGTCCTTTTGGCAGACTGCATCAACAATAGTCATACTTTCATTTAAAGATGTTTTCCCTTTTTGCCAAGATGGCTGCAAAAATCATCACCAGTCATCACTTTTAAAATTCACTGGTTCGAAAATCCTAAATATTGGGTTATGTTATATACTAGTAACTACTCTATTACTGCATGTACAATTACACTGGCCCAAAGACATTTTTCACTTGCCCAAACTAATGAATCGGCCAGGGACTATACGACCTATGCTAGTTTCACAGACAGCATCACTCTGGAATTTGAATCTTCAAAATAGTAATACAGACGGAGATCTGTCTATCAGCCATTGTTGATTTTGATAATTTATTATCACATTCTTTTTTTATTCTATTAGGTTTAGTTATCAATTCTTAATGATTTAATCAGAAACTTTTAAGCTCTTGATTAACATCTTGAATAATTAGAGCATTTGATATTTTGTCTAAAGGAGCAATTTCTTCTTTGGCACATTATTTGCAAATTTTGTTGTTGTCCAATTTTTAGACAGGGCGGAAAACATTGTGAGGAAAGTAGTAGAAATTGCTCATTATGAGTACTCTCTCCTTTTCTCACCCTATACTTTTTGAAAGTTTTCTGATGCAATGTTGTCATTTGTTGTCTGCAACATATAAAAGCTTTAAAAGAGATTTAGATAGTGTAGGTCGCTTACCATCCTTGCCTCTTCTACTTCGCGGTTCATTTACTGTAAACATAGAAACAAGAAAATTATATTTCTTTCTTTGGTAAGTTGGCATCATTATGTGCCATTGGACTTTAAATATATGTAAATTATATGGCTCAATGACGCAAAAGGACATTCATTTACAACATATATGTATCCAAAGATACAAACATAAATTCAAATATGAGAGAGAAAGTACAATTATGTTGAGGTAACTAAGAATACTTTTTTAATGTATAAATTAGAAAATGTGTTATAATTTATTTTACAAAACACCAACTTTTGATTTACACAATATTTTCTATACCCTGATGCTTTAAAGATATAATTTGCAATAATTAATCTAAGTACAATACAATAGAAACAGTATGAATTGATCTTGTATCCCCTTAATTGCCTTTGGACAATTGATGATATTAATACCAAATTGATGCAAAAAAAACACCCAAAAAACAATCAACCCTTTCCCACATACAACGAATCTGCATCAGATTAGGAAGTGTCTGTATGTGCGATAGGGTTAAGGAATGAATTTGAGACAAAGCATACAAAGAAGTTCAACACTAGCTTAGTCTAAATGTGAAAGGATATTCACAAAATATGTTGATCACTTGAGAGTGTAACTGTGTGTAGAGCCAACAATATGATCACACTTCAAAATTAGTCAAGGTATTTTGCCAAAACACATATAAACCAAGTTTGGTGACAATATGTTCATATGGATTGTTTAAATTCAAGGCAGACAGTCACAACTTATCTGGACACTGTCCACAGCAAGTGAAAGAAACATATTATTGCTCATAATGAATTACTAATCTCTCCTAAGATTCCCACACTATTTTTTAAAAAAGAACTACGGTACAACAGATACATGTCAACAGTCAATTCAGTCTTTTAGATTTATGTATCAAGTTTTACATTTACCATCATCATCATCTTCATCCTCAAAATCCAAAGCTTTTTTTAACTCTGAAAAAAGAAAAAGAAAATTTCTTTGAATTTGTTTAACCCTTTCCCACATGTATACAACCATTTCCAGCAGACGACTTTGAACAGATCTAGGCAAACAAATGTAAAAGCGCTCTATAACTGAAAGTTAATTTTTTTATAAGAGTTGAAATCATTGATGAGCTTTTTCTCCTTTGGCCACAATGTTTTCAAAAGTTGTCTGTTGTAAGTGCATCCAAATGCGTCTGTAAGTAGAATTGGGTTATGATTCATGAGTCATCTG
The DNA here is from genome assembly GCA_031761405.1 of Serripes groenlandicus. NCBI lineage: Eukaryota > Metazoa > Mollusca > Bivalvia > Cardiida > Cardiidae > Serripes > Serripes groenlandicus. The sequence goes on from JASEVX010000022.1 coordinate 3,098,869, forward strand.
TATAAAGCAAAGGGTTTGTCAACCCCTTGAGATCTGTAGATCTTATATAACAAAATAACCATAATTATTTTCAGTGGTGTCCATTGTAAAACAAGCTATATCACACAGAAACACAAACACATTTTCTGTTACGTGTATATATAATTATGCTATTTTAAGACCATTTCAAGTTAAAAGCATTAAAAGAAAATTGGGTAAAAGCTTGATATATTTGAAAGTGCCATTCGAAGACAGAAGAAATCATAATGGGAAAAAATGGAGAAATTGCAATTCATGTCCATTTTCTTCATTTTCAACTGTTTTCAAACAGCCTCTGTTTAAAAAGCAAATAAATATTCAAGACATTGATAAGGGGAAATCCTTTAAAACTATCAATTATTAGATCATTGATATATTTATTGTTATTGTCGGAGTCAGTATATGGATGTCCTTCTTATAACTTGATAATAATGTCCTGATATCCTAGTGCAACAATACATTTGAGTCGCCTCTTGCTATTTTCAGTATTTTGGGTCTTGATAACAGTCATATAAAGGTAAAATTGGCATAAAAACTAAAAGTACTAAAGTTCTAATTTTTTGTCAAAAGATGCATCTTAGACTAAAAAAGTAAGAGATTGAAGGACTATGTTGATTCACAGGCAGAGGCTTACCCGAGTCTTATCTGTATGCAGATACATTAAGACTCAAATTGACAATGTTCATATTTTTAGAATGCATATTTATTTTCATTACAATTTTTTTTACTTTTATAAAAGAAAATTTAATGAAATAAATGCTACACAGGTTAGATTCTGTAAAAAAACATGACATTTACTAAAAATTAAATCTATAATATCTTTGCTCAAAAGTCAGGATAAGCTCAGAATCATACCAAGAAATATATAGCTGAAATATATAGCTCATAACAATTGATACATTCAATACCTTCAAGTGTAATGGATCTTGTTGGCTTTGACGATGCGTTACTTGATGTCTCTTGTGGAGCCGGTGCTGCTGGGGGTGCATTTGGTGCTGGGGGTGCAATTCTTTTACTTCTTCTTTGAATAATATCATCATCATGACTTAGGTCTTCATCTACTTCTCTTTTTCCTTCACTCATCACATCTTCAAGGTCATCATCTTCATCTTCCTCTACCTCTCTTTTTTCTGGATTTGTCATATCTTCAAGGATGACATTATTTTCCTCATCATCTTCATCTTTACCAGCCTCTCTCTTCCCACTTTCTTCTTGCTCTTTTTAAGTAAAATACATCATAACATGGATATTTTTAATGTTTTTATCTCTTCTATTGGTCACTAAAAACAAAACCTCAAAGATAGTGACCAATATTAAAACCTTAGTTAACTTTAAAATTCACTTCAAATTTAACAACTTTGTTAAAGATCATTCTTATTTTCTCCTAAAGCGCCTCATGTCCAAGTATATTTCTAAGTAAATCACAAATTTACAATTCCATACACAGATCTGTTTTGAATATAACCGCTATAATATACTTCTGCTATACTCCTTCCTGTGTGTACACTAATAGTACAAGGCACTAGCATCCACGTCTTCAAGTTAAAAATAGCTCAATATACACAAACATATCAGATATTGATATAAATACACACGACCAAACTTCCTGCGTACATTTACTGTGTGATTGATTGACTTTCAATACACTCTAGATCTACAAAATAATTTATTTGAATAAATACGTCAAACTTCAGTGTTGAGATTTTTAAAAAATAATTTAATTGATTCAAGAACGCAACTTCGAAACAAATATCAATATGTATTCAAAACATAGCACTTTCATTGAATTTGAAAGCCACTTTTACCTTCGAACTCTCTCCGTTTTCTGTCGTCATCATCTCCGTCAGAGTCGTCTTCGCCATTTTGATTTGAGTTTAGCTGGTCTGCGGTATCTCTTTTGAATTTCTCGACAGCACGAGCAAGTTGTTGATCAAAGTCGGTAAGATCAGATGAAGCAAGCGGGACGGAACTAGTTTGCAAATTGATTCCGAAAAGACACACTAAAAGCAAAAGTTTGGAATCCATTTTTAGAAAGAAGAATGTCAAAGAACGTTGCTTACTTCTCAATGTTTTTCAAACGCTAATGACGTCATTTTTAGAATATGACGTAAAACACGCGATTAACGCGTGACGTAGCCTATCTATGTTAAATTTACCCGGAAAAGAGCAACTAGACGACACTGATTGGGCTGCGTTACACAGAGATTCAGATCTGCCTGCACATCCCAACAGTCTTGTTTACAAACAAATTAAATAGACCACAACGACACAATTCAAGGAACTGATAAATTATTTTATAGATTATGATATATATATATGCGATACATTCACTTTCGTATTCAGAATGATCTTTTGTTTTATTTGCTTGTGAAACTGTTAGAAATTATGTAGAATTAAGATTTAATTAACGATCATTGCAATTGGATTTATACATTTGGGCATGTTCATGCATTGAGCTTAAAGATCTAATATTTTACATAGGACACATGGCGACTTTTAATTAGGATGAATACACATAGACTAAACCTACATGATAACATGTAGACTAAAATAGTTTTATTCAATGATAATAGAAGATCTGTTTAGGACTATGTGGCCTTACCTCTGTGATGTTAAATATTGGCTTTTTACTAAGAGATTCAAAATACCTAAGCCTATAGATATCTAGAGCTTTCACCAAGGCTGGTAAAACAACAACTATCCAACAGCTATTTAGTAAAGCTAAACTAAATACATGTAGGGGCCTATAGGCCTACAAACCATTACAATCAACCCAGAAATGGATCGGGGAAGGCATATTAAATCAAATCGTCTGAGTACATAACAGTGATGACTCGTATTTGTACAATAAACTTTGAAACTTGAAACTCGTATAAGCCCGTAAAGGCGCACAGTCTCACCAGAGTCTTCCAAGATCGCCTATAGATATGTCCTATGTCCATTTTAAAACCTAAATTGACATTTTGACAAAAAAGATAGAAGTGTACGTCCACTAGTTGTACTTGAATGTAACGTTAAATGATATCAAGCCGGAATGCCGTTAAGACTCCAAATCGCAAGCAACGGCTTAAAAGTGTTAGCAAAATTAGTAGAGATCACAGGAAAGTCAACAGTACATGTTCATGAAAAATGTATTGAGTAATTGATTGTTTGGTGTTTAACACCACTTTCAACATTTTTTCAGTTAGGCTTATATCACGGCAGTTCCTCAGGGATAAGTTACCAGTACTACTGGTTAATCTATCCTGTAACAAGCCAGTTAGTCGTAATGCTACCCCCGCAACCATGAGCGTCAAGGAGGGCAGCCATTACTACCATTTTTAAATTATATGGTATAACCTAGCCGGGATGACAAATGTAGATACAAATCTGCTCTCGCATAAATATGCATGCAACCTGATCCAAATAAAAACATTGTCAGATGTTCTTGTATCACGAATTGACTTATTGCTGTACAATACTATAGCGGATGCGCAGGTTATTTTTGTTCTACACCTTTCGCAAATCTCCTAATCCGCTTCAACATACATTCAATCTGCAGCAGACACTTTGATAATATGGAAAATCTCCAGGCCTACAACTGTAAGTAAAACTATTCAATATTGTAGCAAAAGGATAAATGGCTGTTTATGAGAAATTTTCCTTTTTTTCCAAAACGTCTGCTACAGATACCTCAAAATGCGCTTGCGAGAGGAAAATTGTTAAGGAAGTTTTCAATAGAACCCGAAGCATGAACAAGTACTCGTGTAATCTCAATGAGAATACCAAATGGATCCAAACCTGACGCGACTTGGGTAAATTGGAAACGCAGACCCTATATGTCTTCATTATTTGCGGGACTGATTGAAGGTGGTAATTTTACGTAGTTTGTTCGCCGGGAAATACTCACAAAGAATGTAAAAGTGCGATTCTGAACATTTTGTATGTCAAAGTATGTTATGTTTACGCGGTATATTACTTTACAACTTGTGGCACACACGTGTAAAATACCTGTTGATTATAGATCATTACGACAAACTAAAGCAGTTCAAGTTCAGTTCTAAGTGGAATAGCATTCAGTGGCTTGGAGAGAAAGCAATTCATTGTAAGGTGAATTTGCCACCGTTATATAAATACAAAATTGTTGAACATGGCGTAAAACTACAACCAATCAATAAGACAAGATGATGCCCTTATCAGCATTGTGACTATAAATGTATGTTGGAAAAGGTTATCAGAGGTGAACATAGATCTTACTTCAAACATATAATTCCAATGTTTCAAATGTATCTTCACTATCTTAGTCAATTTAAATAGAACATAGAGAACAAATTTGTCTTTAAATACAAGATGAGCTAAGAATTGATGCATTCATTTTGATCTAGAAAACCGGAAATGGCGGATATAAAGTTATTCTCAGTATTAATCATATTTGGTTTCGTTTTACAGAAATCATCCGTCAGAAATTAAGTTAAAATAATTAAAGGACAATATTCGGACAACTGAACAACGAGGCGGATATTTGTTAGATGACTCCATTCAACATAAGTCGTGTTACACCACACGAAAACCAACCTTC